>NW_010729172.1:542734-575738 GCF_000365185.1 Nelumbo nucifera
CAAATCTTATGCCTGCTCGGATAAGAAACAAGAAGGGAAATGCAAATGTAGCCACTACAGGAGACTCTTTAGCCCCCCTCTTCCAAACTAATTGGGAATCCATTGCAGTAGCAGCAGTGAGAACAGAATTGGAGAGGTTTGGACAGCTTATGAGTAAGAAAGATTCACCCAGCTCTAGCCTTCTAGATGGACAGTAGCAGGATGTAGGAGCCAACTACACCACTTCCTTTGCACATACAGGTAACTCATATGCAACTGCGAAACTTGCATCAATTTCAGGTAAGGAGGGACCTCCCTGGATTATAGACTTAGGAGCATCTAAGCATATGACTTATGCCCCTACCATTTTCAGTTCCTATCAGTTGTGCTCTGGTAGAGACGGTCTCTACAGTAGATGGTTCACATATGCCCATTGCTGGGAAGGGGGCAGTTAGAGTGACCAATGATATAACTCTGTTCTCTGTTTTACATGTCCGTAGACTTCATACCAACCTACTGTCTGTTAGTTCTTTGACAAAAAATTTGAATTGTTCTGTGACCTTTCTTCCTGGTAATTGTGTTTTGCAGGATCTAGAGTCAAAGAAGATGATTGGGAGTGGTCATGAGGTGAATGGAGTCTACCTTCTGGATGAGATTCCGAGACATCAGGGCTATCATGTTAGCAGCAGCAGTAGTAGCAGGTTAGAGTCAGTAAATCAGATTATGCTTTGGCACAATCGCTTGGGACATCGTTCTTTTAGTTCTTTGAAATGTCTTTTCCCAAAGTTGTTTGAGTCTGTTCAATTATCTACTTTGGAGTGTGAGAGTTGTCAGTTAGGAAAGCATTGTAGACAGTCTTTTAAACCAAGTAATAAAAGAAGTACTTATGCTTTTAATATTGTTCACACTGATGTATGGGGGCCATATCAAATCCCTTCTATTGGAGGATTCCGTTACTTTCTCTTGTTTGTGGATGATTATACACGATATTTTTGGATATATTTGATGAGATCATGTGATGAGGTTCCTAACTTAGTATGACAATTCCACCAAATGGTTCTCACACAATTTGGAGTGAGAACTAAGGTTTTTAGATCAGATAATGCCAGAGAGTACTTTGGAAAGGACCTAACCATGTATCTCTTAGAACATTGTGTAGTTTATCAAAGCAGTTGTGCATATACACCGCAACAGAATGGAGTTGCTGAGAGGAAAAACAGACACATTATGGAGGTGGCAAGGAGTTTTATGGTGTGTGCTTCAGTTCCTGTGCAGTTCTGGGGAGATGCAGTTCTTACAGGCATACATGTGATTAATTGTGTTCCTTCACGGACTTTGGGGTTTAAGGTGCCATTTAGCCTCCTTTTTCCAGATGGAGAGATATTTCATATACCTTTGAGGGTTTTTGGTTGTGTTTCTTTTGTTTACATTCTTGGCCCTCATCGCAAGAAATTGGATCCTAAGGCCAAGAAATGTGTTTTTCTTGGGTATGCTTAGAACCAAAAGGGGTATTGCTGTTATGACCCAATGTCAAGGAGCAGATTTGTCACTGGAAGTTACCTTTTTTGAATCCACATTCTTCTTCTCAAGTGGTTCTCAGGGGGAGAGTTTTGGGGAGGAGAACTCACAATTTGTTCTTGTTCCTGTTTCTGTGGTGCCTTCATCAGTCCAGCCAACATCTACATCAGTTCAGCCAGCACCTGCACCATCAGTTCAGCCAGCACCTGCACCACCAATTTCATTATCTGAGCCACTACGGGCAGCCTCACAACAATATCAGCGCCGGCAGATGATGGTTGACTCCACACATCCTCGACCCACATCACTCTCTATCAATCCTTCTAAAACTCCAGATTCGACGGATACAGTTCCAGGTATTCCTCTTGAGCCTGAGCCTGTTATGTTTTCTGATGATAATGTTTCTGTCCCTAACACCATTGTTGCAGTTGATCCCACTGACCTTGACCTTCCCATTGCACTTCGTAAGGGGAAGAAAAAGTGTACAGCCCACTGCATTTTACACTATCTTTCCTACAGTGCCTTATCACCCTCCTATCATGCTTTTATTTCTTCCCTGGATTCTTTGTCTATACCCATGAATGTTATTGATGCTTTCTCCAAACCTGAGTGGAAAACAGCCATGCAAGATGAGATGGATGCTTTGGTCAAAAACCAAACTTGGGAAATAGTTGATCTCCCCCCAGACAAGGAGACAGTCGGATGTCGATGGGTATTCACAGTGAAGTATAAGGCCGATGGCAAGATAGAGAGGTATAAGGCAAGGTTGGTAGCAAAAGGGTATACTCAGACCTATGGTGTTTATTATCTGGAAACCTTTGCACCAATATCTAAGATGAATTCAGTTCGTATCCATTTATCTCTAGCAGCCACCTATTCATGGCCCTTGTTCCAGCTTGATGTAAAAAATGCTTTCCTCAATGGTGACGTACAGGAGGAGGTATATATGGACATTCCAACAGGCTTTTATGAAAATATTGGTAAAGGAAAGGTGTGCAGACTCAGAAAATTTCTGTGTGGACTGAAACAATCACCTAGGGCTTGTTTTGATAGGTTTAGAGGGGCACTCATCCGTTTTTGATACACACAGACATAATCTGATCACACCCTCTTTGTGAAGAGGAGAGATGCTTTGGTGTCAATTCTGATTGTGTATGTGGATGACATAGTGGAGACAGGAAATGATCTGGAGGAGATTGATGATCTCGAAAAATCATTGCAGCAAGAATTTGAGATCAAAGATCTTGGTGAGCTCAAATACTTCTTAGGGATTGAAGTTGCAAGATCCAAGCATGAGATCTTCATTTCATAGAGAAAATATGTACTTGACCTACTGCGAGAGACTGAGAAGTTGGGGACCAAACCAGTAGACACTCCTATTGATCCAAATCACAAAATTAATGTTGTGGATGGTGAAATAGTAAAGGATGTGGGGAGATATCAAAGAATGGTGGGTCGACTGTTGTATTTCTGTATGACACGACCAGGTATTTCTTATGTTGTCAGTGTTGTGAGTTAGTACATGCATGCACCTCGGGTTCAGCACTGGGAAGCTATTGAGAGAATACTTGCATATCTGAAAAGCACCTTGGCAGAGGCATTCTTTTCTCAAATCATGAGAATCTGAAGCTAAAATCCTATACAGATGTAGACTGGGCAGGATGTTTAGATGACAGGAGGTCTACATCAGGAGTGTGTACATTTGTAGGTGGAAACTTGATCTCCCGGAAGAGTAAGAAGCAAGCGGTTGTGGCAAGGTCAAGTGCAGAGGCTGAGTATAGATCCATGGCTCATGGTGTCTCATAACTTCTTTGGGTTAGATCTCTTTTGAGTGAGATTGGGGTGAAAGCAGAGGAACCTATGATGTTATACTGTGACAATCAGGCTGCAATCAATATTGCCCACAATCCAATTCAGCATAATAGGACAAAACACATTGAAGTTGATAGACACTTTATAAGAGAAAGGGTAACAACCAGAGAAGTTTGTTTGCCTTATGTCTCTTCAAAGTTGCAACTGGATGATGTTCTCACTAAAGGGGTGGCAAGGAACAAGCTTGAACATGATCTACGCATGTTGGGAATGTGTGATATTTACTCCCAACTTGAGGGGGAGTGTTAAAGATTAATTAGTTTTATGATGTTTTTCTGAGTAGATGTTTTATGTTAGTTGTTAGATAGGAGGTGGGGACTACAGTAGTTATGTGAGTCCAAATTTTATTATGTTTTTTGAGTGTTATATATGTTGTTTTATGTTTTGCTGCCCTATAAGGGCATAGTTGTCTTTGTATGGTTCTATTATTTTAGTATAAATAATAAGTGAAGGGGGCGGCCAGATTATTGCTCTCTTTTCTTTCAACTTCTCTTCTTCTCTTCTTCTCCTTCTCTCTTCAAGAAACTACTTTCTTTCATATTTTTTAATTCAGCAGATTTTTACTTAGATAATAGGTTTTTTAAATCATTTATTTTAAAATTTAAGTTTATATTTTTTACTAACATTATGTTTAATATTTTTTGAATTTTTTGCATTTTTTAAAAATTTTCCGACTTTTTTTTATTTTTTAGCTTTTTTTTTGTAATTTTGCGCCTTTCTTAAATAGGCACGCGCCTCGCCTTGCACCTTGCGCCTTAGGCGCGTATTGGCCCTTGCGCTTTTTTTTGTTCCTTGTGCTTTTAAAACACTGCCTCTACCCCACAGTTGAAACAAGGGGGAAGATTGTTGGATGATGGAGATTGCCATGACAATTCTAGCTCTTTACAAGAGAAAGTGATTGGCAACCAAGAAGGGGAATCGAAACCTGAGGAGGGTGGGATCACTATATTTAGGAGAAATGTTTAATTAAAAACTTTGTTGATCACTATATTTAGGTGAAAATTAACAAATGTATAAAAGAAATAGGGAATGACAGCCAGCTCAGGAAAACTGCCAACTAGCATTGCTTAGCTTGTAGAAATTTGCTATTCTGTTGCATTTGCAGTTGGGTACAATTAGAGGAATTTTCAATTGCCTCGTAGAGTCATATTTTTAGAGGCAATAATAAGTGTCTCAATTGCTAACCTTTAGAGGCACTTAACGTGTATGCTTCTGAAAACTAGTCAAATGCCTCTAGAACATTTGGTGGAAGCAACCTGCCTTTCTTCTTTAGATTTTAAAGGCAGTTTCACCTGCCTCTATAAATCCTTTTTCTTGTAGTGTCATTTTAGTTTTTTCTTTTCTCCTTTCAGTGATCACAGGACCAGAGTTTTGATTCTTTAAAAGCAACCCACTTTTAATTTTGCACTTATGGTTTGTACTTATATTTATAAGAGAACTTTTATTTTGCATTCTCTATATGCTTATGCAAGCTCCCTCCTAAAAGAGAGTTCCAAGTTTTTGGCAAATCTTACCAACTGTTAATATCAACGTGAAGCACTTTCTAAATGTTCTCTAGGTAATATAGCACCATTAGTTAATAAAGTTTGCAATGGAATCAGCTAGCTTTCAAAACAAAATAAGGGAAAATTTTGCAAGGAATATTTACAGATTGAATCATATAGGTAGTGTTACCAAGCTACTCCCAAACTTGCATCAGTTTTGTGTTTTGCTCATAATTTATGGATAGATCTCTTTTTTGACAAAATGGTCTTACAAAAATAAAACAAAGGTAAAACTGACTTGGCAAAACATCCAGAGTTCCTAGACAAGATGAAATTCAAAGAAGTCAGATTGGTAAAAAGAATTTTGAAAGGGTTTGTGTAATTAATTAGGCATCCTTACCAACCAGAGCTAGTTGATAATGGATGGGTTTCTTTGTATTTAGGAAGCATGTCCAGTAATAATAATGAAGTAAAAAAGAAGAAAAAAATAGATTAAGTTTAGCAGTGCCAGTGGTGTTCCAATACAACACCTTAATAAACTTAATAAAGTGCATTAACCACATCCAACCACCCAAAGAATACAGGGAGTGCAGGCCAAGCAAGCTTGATATGGTTGTTGTTTGCAACTTACAAAGCTTCTTATGGAGGTGCCCTGGGCCAATCTCTTTAGCATGAGATCTTGTGTGTGTGTGTGTGAATATTTTGAATCATATCTCAGTGGGTTATAGTCTGCCTCATGAGTCATGTTTGCTTATGGAGCCATGATGTTGGAAGTAAAGATAAAAAAAAAAAAAAGAATACTAGCTCCTGATCAGCTACAAAGATGGAATTACTTGGATAGCATGATTGCCACGCTAATATTCACATATCATGGTCCATACATTGTGAATAGTAGCCACTAGAGAAAAATATTTTGAAACAGTAGCGCAACTCCATGTGTTTGAATTGGAAATATCTTGATGACTCTCAATTTGGATGAAGTTTGCAGCATCTCCATTGCTATTCTTGCAATGGAAGTCTTTCTCGTTTATTTTTTTGCCTCCATGCATGGGTGGGGAAATGCCAATGCAAGGTACTGAAGATTAATTGATTAGGCCTTTGATCTATTTATATAGCTTACATTCTTTCTTTATGTCAATTTTGTTCTTATTTTAAAAATAGTTCCTTTTATTTTCTTATTATAAATATATAATGATTAATAATTTATAACAACTCCTTTAACAAGCAATTTTTATGTTAATTAATTAATTTTTTAACAATATATAATTGCTTTTCAGGAAATTGTTGGCATGTCACATTAAAGATATTTTTAGCTTTGATGCAGTCTTTTGGAAAGCATAGAGACAACTGTTGGTTACTCTTATTGAGCTTTCAAGTGCATTTCCTGTGATATTTCTGTAAATATTTTATAATGAGTTTGTTTTATATGAAAATACACACACATTTTATTAAAAAAAGTATAGTGAAATTAATATTTATTAATGCAGGTTCATTTACCATTATATAATAATTAACATTTTTTATTGTTGCTTTTATCATTTTTAGCATTTATTAATGTGTTGACTTTCAATGGCACTTGTAAACATCACTAAAGCCTTAATAGATGTATTGATGATAACTTTTTAGTGGCATTTACAAGTGTCACTATAAAGTGAAACTTTTTTAGGCATGTAAAAATGCCGTTATAGGAAAAAAATAAATGTCAGTATATTACTGTACTGAGTCTTCTGGTGAATTTGAGGTTGCTATTTAGTGGCATTGAGAACTACCACTAAAATGTGGTAATAAACTTGACTATAGAGTGAAACTCTTTTTTTTTGGACTGAAATTATCTTCTATTTCTTTGTTTGAAAAAGGGTATAAAAGTTATTTTATAACAACTTTAATGCTAGCTTTAATGACTGCTAAAATGCTCATATTTGTTCGATTTTTAATTGTAAGAATTGAAAATGAAACTTCTATTATTGCTTTTCACCTCATTTAGTCCCCTCTCATTAAGTTTTATACTTAACGTATTAACTCACATTTTCTCTTATTAAATCCAATATTTAAGTTATTTTCACAAATAAATGCCACTAGTTAGATCTATGTCAATATTTTTAATAATATAGACTCATATATTTGAAAACGACTAAAAAACAAAGCCATTCTTTATCCAAGTGGTGGGTGGCTAAATAATTCAACCATTTAAATTAAATCAATCAACCTATGAAGTCATAGTTAGGTAATAAATTTTTAAAATAAAAATAAATATAGAAAATTACAAAAAATAGAAAAATTATACATGTTTATGATACTTTTTGTTAATCAAATTAAAAAAATAAGTGTAATAAACAAGAACTTTAGAATTGGCCAAAAATGAAACTATTTCACTGTTTGACAAAGATCAATAATTCAACATTTGGTCAAATGTGTTAACATTTAATGTCATAAATAAGTAAGTGTGATATATCATAATCATTTTTATACATATATGCAAAAAAATTATAGAAAAAATTGAACACATCTATAATTCTATGTTTACACTATTATTAAAATTTACTATGAATAAAATTGTGGAATTTTCTTTTGACTAAAGTATTCATTTTTGAATTAGTCCTTATTTAATTGTGAGGCTTAAATTGTACATTAAACTACTACTTTTCACCTCATTCAATTCTCTCTATTTAAATCTTACATTTCTTTGATAAATGAACAAAAAAAAAAAGATAAATCATTACAAAAAAAAAAGAATATAGCCAAGTAGTTAGGCTTTTCAATGATGCTTGAAACTTGACAACTCAATCCGAATATCACATATTTGTATGTGTGTTTATATAATCACATTTGAATATTGCAATATGCACCCAATTAATAATAAAAAACAAAAAAAATAATAAAAATGCATATTTATAGAAATATTTGTATACATTATTGCTATCATTATCACCATCTAGAATTGTTACTTTCAAAGCACAAACACACTTACTAGTCTATATAAATGCTACGAAAACCTTTACCAACATTGGTAATCAATGGGATGTTTTGAAAATGCCCCTATAGCCTTTAGTGATCTTAAAATGCCGTTAATTGTAGTGGACTAGTGGTGTCTCAAACATGACTCTTAACAATGTAGGTGTGTACCTTTTTCCTTGTATATGTGGTGTAGACCACAAAACAAAAGCTCTATCAAAACTCCATTATGAACAACATGATGAAATTCCATTTTATTGTGGTAGTTACCATTTTATGTATTTGGACCCTTTTAACCCACTCAACCCGTCCATTTATTACGGGTTGCGTTCCTTTTTTAACCATGGGTTATTTTCAGGTCATGTACCCATTGGGTTACTCTTAAAATGGGTTGGGCCTTTTACCCATTCAAAAACCACTCCAAAAATCGTGACCGATTAGGGTAGATAACATTTAAAAAAAGTCTTGGTGAAAACGTGTTAAATAGTTGCTGAATAAGTCATATTATGTTTGATTTGTTAAAGGTAGTAAAAAATACTGAGGAATTTATTTAAATGTGTGACTTGCACACAAGAGCTGAACACTACTTTCAAATCAAAATCTCAAGACATTAGATGGCGGGTTTAATTCTTGAATATATATAGATCCCTTACTTTTATTTCTATCCTATCTAGACTTTCTTTCTCATACACATACATGCATTCAAATAAAGTCATTGGTCATGTCACTAATTAGATAAAATCAACCCAAGTGCACATGGCCCATAATATAGCTCAAAGGTTCCGTGAGCCCTTTGTTGTTTGAAGGAATTCAATTAATCCCATTGTCACACATAGCATGGCAACAAGCCTTGGCACTCCAAACTCAAAAACACCTCAAAGTGAATAAACAGGTTAATCAATTAAGGTTGCATTTCCCATTGACTTATCTCCTTTTTAACAGCAAAAAGGAGATAACTTTAAGGCAGCCTAAGTTCGGTTGGGCAGGTCGACATTGATTCGGTCTGGGTTGGGTTTTGTCCATTAAAACTCTGATATATGGGTGTTGACTGTTGAGTTAGGTGGTTTAGAATGAATACAATCCGTGCCTAATCCAATTGTCACCCCTCATGGGTCATGGCTATCTTTTTGGAGGGAGCAGGATTTTCACTTTCACATGGTGGCAGGTGGATTGGAGTTGTCTTGTATCTGAACGTCAAACTCAAACCCCAGTAGTTTACAGTTAAACCACCAATTTGATTGGCTAGAAAAACAGTCAGAGGGAAAAAACAATATACAGCAGTTAACAGCGCTCTACCCGTTCCTGACTTCCTCTGGTTTCAAAATCGTTAGAAAACAAAAGAATTCACAAAAGGCAAAAAAGCACAAGTGTAGATATTAGGGGCCAATTAGTGATTTACAAGTAGAAGAAGCAGACAAATTTTCGTTATTAATTAATGAATCGACTATTTTGGACGATGTCAAATACCAATATCCCATTCAGACCACGTGCGTGGCACATGACCTTGGTCCTGGTAGAATTAGAAAGAGATTTGATTAGCACACTGAATGAATTACACCTATCACTGAATTAGCTGTTCGTCGGCAGTATTGTATTAGTTATTGGGCCCCATTAGTTTAAAGTGTGGGCCTCTCTATGAAAGAAAATGTGTCGGCCTAGAATTAGAACCAAACTCATCAACCGGCCTACGTAGAAAATCCGAATCATAATAGAGAATAGGATGGTCCCTGACTGAAGTCCAGCTGGATTTGCTTGACACGAAAACAAAACTTTCGGTCCTTTTAAGTTGTAGGTATAAATAATCGCTTTTAACGGTGGATGATGAATCCACCACGCCTTCATGTTTTTGTTAAAATTTTTGAATGCTCAATCAGATTCTTCTACTGCACCATCATCATCAGCAGGGTGTAAAAGGAATGAATTCGAATTCGATTAGATCTAGAATTCGATTCTAATTGGACTGATTAATTATTTTTGGTAATTAATACTTATATAAAATAAATATTTTATTTATACAAATTACAAAGTATATTTATCTATATAAATAGGTTAATAGATATATATAGATAGATATTGAATCAAGTCATATTTGAATTCAATTCTATTACATCCAACCTTAAATTCAAAATCAGATTTTTGAATACCTACGCCTCTGACTAACCATTATGCATGAGATAAAAAAATAATAATAATAATAAATAAATGAAAGAAAAATTGCACAGAGATAGTGTTTTAAATGTTTTTAGTAAAAAAATCGACATATGACGTTCTAATGAGTTGTTGCGATCATGAATTTCAAGTATACCTTAATGAGATTGGAGTTCTGCTGCTGCTGCTGAAACCACGTTCCCTCAGTCGATGTGCCAGGAGGGTTGCAGAAACCGGGTTGGTGGATGAATTTCCAGTTGACTCATTCTGGGTTACCTCGATCAAATTCAAAGGCTTCTTATTGGGTTAACTGATTTCATTGATATTAAATTAGATAAAGTGATGCAACTATTTACAGAAAATATACATGAAATAAGACTAGTCAAATTCCAAAGGGAGAAGTAAAGAAAAGCATTAAGTAGTTTGTTTTTTAAAATCTGCTTAGGCATCCAAAGTGGACATTGATACAATATTGATTACATGATGATGATAACAAAAACAAATACCACTTGGGTTGCCTATATATATATATATATATTTAGGCAACCTGTTTATTCTATACATGTTTGAGCTACGAGAAAGACAATTCCAACTGGAGTCTGCAGGAGTCTTATACACCCACAAAGCTTACATGGTTACATCATATATTGTAGCCAACATTGGTACCGATTCTCCATCCAACAAACTCAAGTCATCTCTCCACATAACACAACACATAACAATTTGTTCTTCTTTATACTAATAAACTATATCTCTATGCATTAAAAGAAACCCAACTATATGGGGAACTGAATGATTATTGTAATGTGGTAGGCTTTGGTGGATAATTAGCTAGACTAGGTGATGGAATCATTCTTGGGAGATCATTCCATGGGACCCATCACCCCATCTTGATGTGGCTACTAGCTAGTATATAAGATTTATCTGTCGACAAATATTGTCTCCTAATAATGGATGAGGATGAAGATACTTACATGATTCTGTTCTCATGTATGTATGTATATTGCATGCATATTGGAGGAATCAATGCTGCAAATACATAAATACATACAAATAAAGCAGGTGGGCATGTTATAATATATGTTTACAACTAGTTGTGAATAAGCAAATTTCAGAGTCAAGGTCTGAACATGTGACAACACCTAGAATATACATTGTGCTGTCATCAGCATTACATATAAAATGCATGCACCCGCCATGCATCATGGGTTGGATGCGTCCATCTGATTCCATCCCATGCATGTCCCTCTCATGCTTCGTTGCCTTCTTCCCATCCACATACAGAAGCTGATGAAACCTTTGTTTCATTTGTTTACTCATTATAAACGTGTATATAGCAACCAGAGAGAAAAAGGAGAAGTTCAATCATTTCCTTAAACACACATAATGTTCAGATTTGGATCCCGAGATGGGGACAAAGTGAGGTAAGAACAGGTAAGCATGAAGAAAAACCAAGCTTAATTCATTCATACAAAATTTGACTCTACCCCAGAAAGAGTTCTGCGTTCACGGTCTTCTGGGTCTTCTGGGGAGAGAACCAGAAGACCAGGAGTCGCAATCGATGGGGTCAATCCGTTTAAGGTACAAGGCTGGTTTACTGGCAAGTTTCCATGAACCACAATAATACTAGACCCCATCAAATATTTTCTGCACTCCGACGGCCGACGCTGTTGTCCTTGTCGCAATTAATTCGAGTTCTGATTTCCTGCACCTGGTTTTGTGTGTGCAAGGGTGCACTCCCAATGAAATTGGGATATGTTAGAATTTGGATAGCATTCCAACTCAAATATGCGAGTCATTTAAACGGACAGTTTGCTTCTAACTATTCCATAACAAACTTTAATATTGTCTGTAAAACCCTAATCCCTTTTTCTTGTTTAGCAGAGAATGAAGGAAAAATCATTACTCCAAATAGAGAGATATACACTCTACTCTACATATCTCATGAAACATGGGATGAAGAAAATAGAAAAGTTTATTGACAATGGGCACAAATCTATCACTCCATGAATGCCCATCTCCACAGATGAAGACATTGCTATAGAAAACTATCAAGGGGTTAGTGAAGCATATGAAATCTTGACTGATGAGTATTGAAAAACGAAAACAAAGAAAACTGTTGCAAACCAAACCAGCTCTAACCTGGTGCCGATGCATTGATAAACGATTGCAGACCAAATAAGGGTGGAAGTCATTTGCAAGAAATTGTTTCAGGTGCCCATCGTTTCTTATTCACTTGAGTACTCTGCTTTTTTCAAAACACTTGCAACCCATTATGATCTGGATTCGGTAATGACTCCCTTTTTAAGTCAAATTTATAAAATGTCAACTTTATTTTCTAATGATGATATTGAGAAAAAAATAATGAACAGAAAGACAATGGAGACTTCACAAATTAGGAAGCATGTTACAGAGTAATTAATGTCTACTAATTTTGCTTTTGAACTTATCTCAACTTGGAGATTTCTGAAATCTTTACCTCAATCAATTGCATAGAGTATGCACTATAAAGTCATCAAAACAACAAGATTTGTCGGTTTGTTGCTTCAGTTCTCATTTGCAGAATAAGAAACACTGAACATTGACTTAGAAAAAGCAAGTTTACCATGGAGGAGCTATGCTAGCACTTCAGTATAAACAATTCAACACCAGAATTTTTTCCCCTGCAATCATTCGTTAATGGCATCTGCTCCATGGAAGGGCTAGGTCTGAACAGTTTTCTCTATATTTTTTACCGTCTATCTAGTTGGACGGTCAAAGTATCTAGTTTTATTATTTCTTTTAAATTTTTAGTTTAAAAAAATTGAGACATTAAAAAAATGCAAACGGTCCCGTTAAATGACTCACACATGTGACCTGAGATACCATGCAAAGTCTGACGTGTTTCAATGTAAATTAGGAATGCACCACAGCACACACATAACCAAGTGCAGGAAATCCGGACTCAATTAATTCAATTCAAATTAAGATAGTACAAAGGGAGGTTGGTTAAATCTAGCATCTTTATATCCATCTGTCAATCTATCTCTAGCTATATCTGTATACGGTTGACATATTCATGCATATATATAAACATGAATGATCTATCAATCTATTTGTTTAAATCTAATTACTTCTTTCTGATCGATGATAGTTACAATTCAAGGTTGAATATATGGTTGAATTAATGTACTATGTTTGTTAATTGATGAATGTTAAAATTAATATTTGATGCTAGGTTCAAATATCGACAACATGAATGCATACTATAAAAGTATAAATTCTTCCTTACATACATGTTTATATGGATGTGTGTGGATGGATGCATGAGTATGTACGTATCTTTAGATGCATGCATGCAAGCATGTAGTTACACTTCAAATAATAAATTCATTGGGTAGCCAAAAAACAAATGAATAACAAATTCATTAATACATGTGTATGTATGTATACAACATTTTATGTATATGTATGCGACATGATCACTACTTCCCATGCATGCTAGCTAGAGCTAAGGAAATCTTGTGGAGAGGAACAAAAGAAGAGGAAATTAAAAGTTTAGCAAACAAAGCAGCCTTTCTTCTCTCTCAAAATCCAAGCACTATCTCATCACATTAAGCCTATAGAAACCTAAAAAGAATCTAGGGTTTTTCTTCTTCTTCTTCTTTTTATGTTTGGTGCAAGAAAGGCTCTGATATAGTGATATATTTAATAGTTAGAATTAGAAGAAAAGAGAATGATTCTTTCTCCCAGGAGACTGACAGAAAAATGCCTATTTCTTCCACAGTGGCTTTGTAGGGCCAATTGAACCAGCATAAAAGATTGGACTTTGAGCTGTGTAAAAAAGACTTGGGTTTTAACTTTTATGTAAACAAAGACAAAAAGATACGGAAGAAAAGCAATAGAAAAACAAAACAATCTCCAGAGAGAGAGAGAGAGAACCCCACTTTAATTTCTAAGGTAAATCAAACACCGACCAGAAACAAAATTCTCGGTGTTCTGTTTAATGGGGATGAATAAATTCAGAGGGAAAGCCCAGGGCACATGCCCTCTTACCTCTTACAAATCATTCAAATAACATTCACATCAAATCATCAACAGTGTTTAGTAGTGCAGCAGGCATCTATTAATTTCTTCCCGTGCATTTATTTATCTCAGAATTCACTGTGTGTTGAATAAAGCAGGAAAATGGCGACACTGGCATATGATGCCAACTTACTTGATTACCGCAACTACCACCTCCTTTTCTAGACAATTTTAGCTCACAACATAGACTTTTCTTCATTCTCAATCTGAACTGATATATTTCTTGATGGTGGGTTCCCTTCTACTTGCTTGCAACAATGTGTTGTGTTGGTTGGGCAATGGGGGGACCAAGCTCTGTGTTATTAGTATCAGCACTCAGAGATCTAGGCTTATTAAATTAATCCTATATATGAGCTAGGAAGGGGAAATGAGCTAGCTCTTCACATTTTACAGCAACGTAAGGTAAGCCCTGCAATCAGCAGGAATTGAAGCACAGACCCTCAACGCGTCTCTTTGCTATCTAATCTGTGGGCGCTAGCTCTAATGGTTGAAAGTGAGAACCCAATTTGATTAATTAGTGGCCAAATTAAGCTAGCTAGCTACAAGGGAATTGATGAATTGAAGGAGGGAAGTAGTGTGTCTAGGTTCATGCCTGTGACTGTGAGAGTGTACGTAGTAGCTAGAGAGAGCTTCCTGGTATGAGAAGTAGTCTGTAGTAGTGGTCAAGCCATGGACCATGGTGAGCCCCCCAACCCCACTGACCAGCCAATCATCGCCATTCTCCCTCTGTCCTGCCCTCTGTGTGTTCTCACCTACAGGATTCCATCTGTCTTGTATAGTTCCAAATGGTACTCATATAAAACCTAATGACAAGTGGCCTTTCATCTACTTATTTACTCCAGTAACTTTTTTGCTCTTCTGGGTGTCGAGACACACAAACCGGTCTGCATTTGCAGGAAAAGACGGATCAAAATAATGAACCACGAGGAATCCTATGTGCAACAACGCATCCATCGAACCGGAAGCAAATTAATTAAACCCCATGTAAATCCCTTCAACGCAGTAGGGTTCATCTGGTATATATGGTCATATAAATCCATTTCACAGCAGTAGTGTTCAACGCAGTTGGTTGAATATATACTTCAATTGCTGCTGTCATTAACACAGAAAAAACTATTGCCCAACTTGTTAGAGTCGTAATCGTATTACACATATAGGTAGAATATTCTTCGAACTATGTCACGCTTTGCTCTTATTTAATTCCGATCCCCTCCATGAGAAAGGCAATAACAACTGTTGAAACTGAAAGAAAAATTAAATAGAAGAAGGCTGTCTAATTAGTTATCAGTAGAGAAGAAAATGGTGTCTCTCTATAATAACTTCAAACCAAGAGAAACAATGGAACTCCAGAAGAGAGAAGAGATCTTTAGACGAAGATATGATCATCACGTTGCTATCCTCTAGGGTCTAGATGAAGATATCAATAAACTAAGAAATTAAACAATTACGTATGTATGTGTAATATAAAACTAACGTAGACATAAAACCTACGATCATGAACAAGTTTTAAATAGAAGAGTCCAGATCAATACAAGTGTCTAATTAATCAAATCAACCGATCTTAATTTGCCCATATCAACAAAACAAATAGAGTAATAGCAGTGCAATATCAGATTACATAATAATTTCTCTTATGGATCAAAGTTCTACTATAAAAATACTTTTAATATGGGTTAATGTTTGTAATTATGGTACAGACATTTAATTGTTTATTGTTTTTGTTCTCCTGTAACGATATGCTATAGCAACATAGATATGCGTGGACTGACTCAACCTCCTCTCTCTCTCTCTCTCCCTTGGGTGAGGGTGAAATTTTGGAAGTTTCAATGATTCCCCCTGAAAGTCACAACGGTATTTGGAGACTGGTTTCTTCATATGCTGCCAAGCCAAGCGGGTCTTCTGCAGAAAAATAAGATTCAGTGACTCAAAGCCTGACTCTAACATTAAACACTGTATACAAACAGTATATGTATCATCATATGGATGGATGTACAATTGTACAAGAATTCATACATAGAATTCAGATGATCAACTTTCCTTTTTTGGGTACTGATTTGGGCAGGTCCCATTTTTTAATAAAGATGGAACTTCAACAGTTGAACCTCCCCGGTAAAAAGAAAAAACAGAAAAAATAATCCAATGGTTTAGGTTTATAAATTTATATGACCATATATACCTTGGATGGGGACCCTGTATTATAGATTTCTCATTTTCTCTCCCAAGTCCCAACCACAAATTTGGTGGTTCAACAGTTAATTGCTAAGAGCTATATATAGTTTTAGCCCCCTTTTTTTTTCTAAGAAAGCTTCATAACCACTGATTTTATAGTATTAACCATTGTCATCAAATCCAGCCTGGAAGTCAGAGTCCAACGAATCAAGTTAAATCTGTCATACTAGTTGCCTTGCTTTTCATATTCTCTGTCCTTGTTTTAGCTCTATAATCTTCTCCGTGTCGACTGTGATTGAGTATTCTACTCTGACAAGCCAGGTCATCTCCATGGAGTTAGCCAGTTCAGCTTCAGCATGGTAAAATTGTTTTCACCTGCTCCTGCTGGCTGCTGCTAACAATCTTATCAGACCCATCAAGTTACTCGGATTTGGGGTATCCAACTATCTAAGCAAGCCTAAAAACAAAAGCAGATCATCTATTACTGGATGAGTAATATTTCTATCTCCACAACGTGCATGGGAAATATGTTGTAGTGGTCCATATTAGGGCTCCTAAACAGAGAAGCGGTGAGTCCAGACGGTTGAGCTAGCTCTTATCCACCCAGCACCGATCCAAGGGGTGTTTGGAAGGTTTTACTTTTCTTTTCGTTGTAGGTTGTAGGTTGTAAGTTGTAATAATAAGTATGTCAACGACAAACAAATCTCAGCCATATAGTCAGAAATGGATCGGATCGAACCCATTGAGTTATGTTGGTGCAGGTATATCCGACCCAATTGACCAAAGCTTCGATTCCATCATGGATGGAAGTTGGGTCAAGACTAAAGACAAGATCTACTCCTCCCAATCGCAAAAGGATGGGAACTACTGAGAACTCGATCTTGAATATGGATAATGACATCAGTCGTCGTCGTCACTCGTCAGGGTATGTTTTGTAATTATCCTGCATTTTAACTTCAACGTAATTAATTGATTAAATCCAGTGATACTGATTTTAATTAGAAAAGCTCAGGAATGGCGTCGGTCAGATTTGGACTTCGGAGCCGATGAACGATCACTAGCTGACTGCTGACCGATGAGAGAGAGAGAGAATCTTTATTGGTTCGGCTTAGCTTAACACCGTCGCCTTCTCTGCACCCACGTGAACGTTCCCTCGCCCGCGTCCCCACACAGATCCTCCGTATCTACCAGTGGTCCCTACCTCTGTACTACGTCTATGTCCACGTGTGGCCCACTCACCTCCTCTCCTTCTCTTCACTCGTGTCACGCCATCTCATACATGTATAAATTCCACGTGTCTCTTCTCTTCCCGGCTTTGTCCTATAAATCGAAAACCTGTAGCTTAAATACTTGACACAGAGAGAGAAAGGTGCAGTAGCTTAGAGAGAGAGTCCTGAGTCCTGGACCTCCTGGTTTCTATTCACTTCGCTCTGCAAACGTTAAAAAGCGGGAGAGAGCGAATCTGTGCATGTTGCGTAGAAAATCTTTAAAGCGCAATCCGGCTTACGTTAGCACCACGACTTCCCACGCAGCTGCCACAAGATTTTGTTCCCTCCCAGAAGTTTCACCCCCAAGTAGATCCCCCTCACTCATTCCTTCGCCGGGATGCGTAGTTTTACTATCCTTCACCGCCGCTTCTCTTCTTCTATAAATTAAAATCCCAAACACCAACCGCAAGACACGCTGCCTTACTTCTCTCTTCTTTTGTCTTACGATCGAGTTGTGTGACAACAACAATGGCTACTAAGCTTCTTCTCCTATCATTTGTCATCTGTCGTCTAATCTCCACGGTTGGACTGACTGTGGACCCTAACGGGCTCCTCCGTCTTGGTTTATACCGTCAGCTCAGCTTCGATTACGCCGATGTCGAAACCGCCTCCCTTGATTTTGGTAGAATGACCCAGGTCAAGCCGTTGGCCGTTTTACACCCGTCCTCGGCCGACGACATCGCCGGCTTGATTCGAACCGCTTACGAGTCACCTGAGGGATTCACTGTCTCCGCCAGAGGACACGGGCATTCGATCAGCGGGCAGGCACAAGCTGCCAACGGCGTTGTGATTGCGATGAGCAGCTCCATCTCCAAGCGAAACCGTCTCACTCGCCCTTCTCTCTCTCTGGGTCTGGGACACAAGTCCAGCTACGTTGACGTTTGGGGTGGAGAGCTGTGGATAGATGTGTTGAACTCGACGCTCGAGCATGGGCTTGCACCAAGGTCGTGGACCGATTACTTGTATCTCTCCGTGGGTGGAACCCTTTCGAATGCTGGCATTAGTGGACAAGCCTTCCATCACGGCCCTCAGATTAGCAATGTCTATGAGCTCGACGTTGTCACAGGTTGGTTCAACTGCTGTAGCCACGGTCCTTCCTTGTTAATTCTGCAAACACATGCTGATGCGTTTTCTCAAATGGGTTGAGACTTGAGAGTCTCGACTCGTTTGAATTTTTCCAAGTTTCAGGGCTTTATTTTTCTCACATGGGTTACGGTGGATTGACAAACCTTTTACTATATCCACATGGCCATTTGGTTTTTTTACTTATCCAACTTTAGGCTTTTGAATTGCTTTCTTTTAGTTTTAGTTCGATTGCCTTCTCGGGATATATTTTCACATGGCCTGGTTTCTTTTCTTTTCAATATATAATCTATCTTCTTACCATTTTTCCTTCACCTTTTCTCTTCTTTTTAGTATATAGTTGTTGCCCTCTATCACATTTGTCTTGTTTTCATTCGCCTGAGATCTTATTATATATTTCTTTTGGTACAGGGAAGGGAGAGATCTTAACATGTTCGAATGAACAAAATTCACAACTGTTTCACGCTGTTCTTGGTGGGTTAGGACAATTTGGCATCATAACAAGGGCTAGAATCGCTCTAGAACCGGCTCCACAAAGGGTACTACTCAGCTCTCAGCTCTCAGCTCCTCCCTCTCTCACACAAACAGATGAATGAAAATATGAAATATGAAATGGGCGATGTTCCGTTCGTTGGAAGTTGGAAACAAACTTGGGAGTTTGGTCCACTGGACTGGAGGCTGGAGCCCATTGAACTTTTTCAATTTTTAACCCATTAATTTAATGAGCAAAAAAAAACCAACCTAAAAAGCCAATACTAAAAAAGAGTTGGGATTAGGGTTGGGCGGGGCCCATACGAAAATCCCAATTTTATATCAAACCCCCATTCGGCATTCGATTGCTGGCAGTGGCAATATTGTTGACGTGTCCCTCCTCCTATCCAGCTATTCTTAATTCTAAATTGCTGCCTTCTGTCTTGTTGTTGGGTTGGGCCATGGGCCTTGTAGGTGAAGTGGATTCGGGTACTATACTCCAAATTCTCCGCTTTCACCAAGGACCAGGAGTATCTCATCTCCCTGAATGGACACCCTGCGAGCGAGCGCTTCGACTATGTCGAAGGTTTTGTTATCGTGGATGAAGGGCTCATCAACAATTGGAGATCCTCTTTCTTCTCCCCACGCAACCCCGTTAAGATCAGCTCTCTTGGGGCTGCAGCTAATGGTGGTGTCCTGTACTGCTTGGAGATCACAAAGAACTACGATGAATCATCCTCAGATACCGTAGATCAGGTATATTTAACTTCTTCCGAGAATAGTTTATTCTATTTGTCTGATCGTGGTGGTAAGGTAATATTTTAGAGGTAAGATTATTCTCTTATAGGTGTCTATAAGAGAATATAACTTATATTTGTCTGAGCAGGTATATTATTCTCTTAGAGGTAATATAACTTATACTATAAAAGCCAATAGGACATCCGCATGACAACGTGGGAAGATCTTGTGTAATCTATCCCATTTCATACTAGGATGGAGCTTGTGCTTTCCTTACCAAATCTCATCCGTCCACCCACCAAATTATTTAAAATTCAAGTTCTGCTCCAGAGAAATAATTTTAAAATTGATCCAAATCCAAGTTGCCCTGACAAAAAGAGATGTCCGGTTATCAACCTTTTTTATGCTTACTTTGATTGCTTAAGATGTTAATTAAATCACTAATTAGGGATTCCATTGCTCTGCAGGAAGTGGAGGCTCTGCTAAAGAAGCTGGATTTTATACCGACATCGGTCTTCACAACCGATATTCCTTATGTGGATTTCTTGGACCGGGTCCACAAGGCCGAGTTGAAGCTCCGGGCCAAGGGTTTGTGGGATGTTCCCCATCCGTGGCTGAATCTCTTTGTCCCCAAGTCAAGGATTGCCGATTTTGATCAAGGTGTCTTCAAGGGCATTTTGGGAAACAAGAAGACAAGTGGACCTATTCTAATCTACCCCATGAACCGAAACAAGTAAGCCAGTCTCTCTACTCTCCAACCCCTTTGTCTATTACATTACGTGTCTCCCAGCTTCCGTGTTGGTGCCGTATGATCAATGGACACGCTTCACCCACGTAGACAGTCAAGTGTGCTGGCCGTGGCCGTCTCACAGCCTTAATTCTCTTAAAAAATAAATAATACTTAAAAAGATAAAGGTTGGGCTTGGACCAAACTTGTTTATGATGGGAATTTGAAAATGTGGGTCCTTGATCGTACGGTGGATGAGCCCGTTAAAAGCACAAAATTGTCCTTTGAAGGGGTTCTTGTTGTTTCTATCGTCTTATTAACAAATATAGGATCAGAACGCATTCTTTTTTACTTGGAAAAAATAGTACAGTTGATCTACTGTACACGTGGCTTATATGCTCAGATGACTATGATCATCTAGATAAGATGATGACATAACCATATAGCCTTTTAAGCTGTTTTGGAGTTTGTCTGACGGATGAGATCATCCGATTGGGTTGATTCATGAAATCTCCAAGATATTGGGCCCACAGATTGTTTCTGTATATTTGTACTTAAATATTACGAGGGCTACGAGCCCCGTTATCTAAATAACACGACAATTGGTACATGTCAACCATATAAAAAGCTTGGGAGAAATTTTTTTTTAGTTAAAACCGGACCAACAGGGGTGGGCCCCATAACTCCCTCCGGACCATCAAATTCCAACCATCGTGCAACTAAAATCCAAATCGTGTTGTTGTTATGATGTAGATGGAACCAGCGGAGCTCAGTGGTTACCCCAGACGAGGACACATTTTACCTTGTAGCGCTGCTCCGATCGGCACTGGATTCTGGGGAAGAGACACAAACGTTGGATTACTTGAGCAATCAGAACCGTCAGATACTCAGATTCTGTAAGGAGACAGGGATCAAGGTGAAGCAGTACCTACCCAATCTCAGCACACAAGAGGAATGGAAGGACCATTTCGGAGATAAGTGGGATTTGATTGTTAAGAGGAAAATGGAGTTCGACCCCAAGCACATTTTAGCCACGGGCCAACGTATATTCCAACCTGGCTTAACCTCCTCCACGTCTTCCTCTTAGTGACGGACTGACGGGTGTCTCGTGTCTGCACTCCGCACTATACACTCTGGTCCAGCCCAGCAGCTAAACCGCAGAATATTTTTGTACAGGAAAAGGAAAAAGAATAGGAAATCATTTTTTGTTCAGTTTTGTTATTGTAATTATGGATTAGTCAATTACGGTGGTGATGGTTGAGCAGTAGTTGTCAGAGGCCTGGCGCATTAAATATCGAACGGCTGTGTGACGATGATTGGTGGGGGCCCATCGTCATTTCCTTCACATGTTATGATGTTGCAGCGCCCGTGATCCCAGACAAGTCGACCGTTGCCTTCGCATCTTGTCTTTTCAGTTTTCACAGATGAGCTGGTTGGACTCCCATCCATCCATCTATCCATCCATCCATCCCCATATTTTTCTGAATTACTGTTTTATGTTTTCCTCTTCATTTTTTCATATAATTAGTTGTACTGTATCAATTTGTCGCTGTAATTAAGGTTTTATTTTTTCACTTTTTGTCCTAATCTAAATCAATCGCACTCATTTTACCCGCTGATCAAATGGCTTAAAAAATGATGACGTGTCGTCGGGGATAAGATGTATCTTGCTGTTTGTTATTAAGATAAGCACGGATCTCTTCCTCAGAGGGACAGCACAATCAATCACATTCATGCGTACGTATTGTACACATGGCACTCATGTAGACCAGTCGAGACTCGTTAGATGTCCCCAAAGGAATGGTCCGGTATCCAAATCCAAATAATTGCCACGGCCGAACAATCCAAGTGGCTGGATTCATAGCAAAACAACGAGTGCCAAAAATAGGGCAGGCCGGAAGTATCAAGAGCTTTATTATAGAATACCTAGGTAAATATAGTAACATTCTAAGATGGCATCTTAACCGTTGGATCTCTAGCTTGGTAACTGGTAAAGTGGTAAGATATCAGATACATGATTGATTCCGATTCTTTGGCATCATTTCGGATACCAACCATATCAAGAATGTCGACACTCGACACGCAGATAAGTGGTGGCCGGAGATATGGTGCAGTAGTGAATCAAAGATAGTCTCTCACTCTCTTGTAAATTGGAATAGGAAAACTCATAAAAAGAAAAAGGCAAATGGATCGAATCCTCCAGTCTGTGGGCTTTCGTTTTCGGGTTTCCTGGGCCCAACGCGTATACAGTTCCGATGCACACATTTCTAATGTGACACTTGTTGAGTATCAAGTGTTGACCGAGAACAGTTTACCTTCTGATTTGGTACTCACAGGATCTTGCTCACACCGTTCGCACAGTATCTTGTTGCAGCCTTGCATCGGGAATGTTTTTCCACGAAAAAACGCATATATGGAGATATTCCTAATATACGGCTGTAGAAGGCTGCGAAAATGGTGGATCTCGCTGCATGCGGGATAAGGTTGTTAACTGAATCTAAAAGTTTAACAGTCGTATTTTTTTTTTCTTTTTGGGAAAATCTTTTTTTTGAAGGCTTAACATTCGCATTTGGATGTTAAAACTCGCATCAGGATCGGATACAGATCTTTGATTCCGTTGGCGTTTATTGAGGGGGTGTTTATCTAAAAAACGTTTATATGAAAAACGCTGCTCTTTTTTTTTTTATTTTGTTGTTTGGTTGGGTGTTTTGTGGGTGTTTCAAGTAACAACCCATAAAACTACTTTCCACCACAGCATTAATAAGCGTTTCTTGTAGTTTGGGTGTTTGGTGTGACATTTCAAGAAACATTTGTATGAATGTTACATTGTGATATATGCTCTTGATATTTGAGTGCCATGAGTCAATCTAACCGTCCAAATTGACTGCAACTGAGAAATTCGCCGGTGGAGATGGACACCGAACAGTTGATCGTGAGTTGTTGTATTGGTCCATCGACAGAACAGGAGCGGAGATTTGGCTCCTTCTCTGTATGACCTTATCCAAATTGTTCAGGATTTCATGATAGACACAATCCAACTCACTATCCTGATGCAGGCACAGTAGATACGAAAGAATATTGCTAAAACCGGTACTCCTGGAGTTAGAGACAAACATCAAAATATGGTCCGAAATAAGGCTCAATCCTCGATTCTAAAGGAAGGAAATCCCAATGTTGAATCTTGAATTGAATTGCTCTAAAACAAGGAGAGAAATAGATGGGAGGAGATAAGAATAGGGCGGAAGGCGGAAGAGCGAAGGGAGAAGCCATTGAAGAGGAAGAAAGTAAAGCATGTCTAAAAAAGTTGCCTGCGTGAAACATAGACGTTTTTTCTACAAGGGCGGACTTACCGGCGTCCACAGCAAGGTTGTGCAAAGAAGCTTTCTCTAATAGGCTGATGACGATCTCCTAGAGGTGTAAAATGGGTCGTGTTGGACAAACCTGTGGCTCGCACAAAGTGTAGGCTGTGTCGTACCGACCTGTGGGCCATCTTGGGCCGTGCTACCCTCCCCAGAGATAATTTGAAGGGTCAGCCCGGTACAGCCCACGGCCCAAGCCTGTTTGGCTGCAAGTCGTGCTGTGGCCTAGGCCATGCCTTGGGCATGGGCTGAATCGGGCTAGATTAGTTTTATTTTTTTGTCATTTTTTATTTCTTTGTTAAGTAAAACTAAAATATTTAACTTTCTTTTTGGAACTATTTAAAAAAATAAAAAATCTAACAAAGAAATAAAAAATATTTAATCAAATAAGAAGTTAAAGAGATAAAGATTCAAAGTGAATAACAAATTGGAAGAAAAATAGGAATTTTATTTCATTTAAATTTGAATGATACAAAGCATACAATGGTTGGATGGATGAAATCCAAAAATTGGAAAATGGAATAAATTAATAAAATATAAAAATCAATATAGTTATAAATTGAAAATAAAAAATTACCTTATTAAAAAATATCAAATAAAATTAAAACAAAATTTACAATAATTTGAAAAAAATGCTATACAACTATTGAGTATACAAAAAATATTGACTTCATCATTTTCTTTCTTGACTTTGATCATTGTAGGAATTGAAAATGGTGGAGGATAGGGCTATTTATAGGAATTATTGAATTGGTGTGATGAGAATGGTGGAGGATAGGGCTATTTATAGAAATTGAAAATAATTTAATTGTCCATAATACCCTAAAAACTACCCATTTTTTAGTTGTTAGGAGGGGTATTTTGGCCATTATAAAATTATTTATCACTTTACCCAAAATGCCCCTCAAATTAGCTATTATATAATTGTTGAGGGGCATTTGTGTCATTCTTTCTCTCCCACAACCAAAATACATAAATACCCCCCTATATAGTTATTTATATCTATTGGGGGTATTTTTGTAAAAAAAGAAAAAACCTATATAACTACAGGCCCGCGGGCCATGCTGCATGTTGTGCTGTAGGCTGGGCTGTGTCGACACATGGGTCGCAAGCGGCACAGCACACACAATCGTGTTGTGCCGTGCCAGCCCGTGGACCTGGAACCCCAGGCCTAGCATGGCATAGACCATTGTGTTTGGCATAACCTGCATGCCATTGTGCCATGTCGTGCTGAATTGGTCCAAATTCGGGCCAGGTCATGCTGGACCATGGGCGACACAACCCGATTTATACCTCTACGATATCCTCTGAGACCGAAGCGTGTTGTTGGCTTTAGGGTTTTAGGTAGCAATTTTCTTTTGGAATGGTGATCCACAATGCACCGGATCATAATCACACCACACCAGCTCAGCAGCCACTTCATCACCACGTAAGATATGCGTTTCGGGAAATGCCGGACCATTGTGGAAATCGAGAATTTAAACCTACCCCCAACGGCTCCATTCACATAAATCAAAGCGTTTGTGGTGGCGTTTATTGAAAAAACGCCCAACCAAATATCCTCTTAATCTCATCCTATCTGAATCCAATAAAATTCAAGCATGGTAAAAAATTATGATTATATATGTATATAATATAATTATTTAATATTGTATATCATATTTATAAGTTAAAAGTAATTAAATTTTTAAACTTTTTTAATTTATGTTATCATTTTAAATACAATAAGGTGGATGCAAATTAAATCCCAATCTAATCCGTGTCGGACAATTCGAATCCAAGGGTTTGATAATTGAATAGACTGCGGGTTTTAGCCGGATACCATGCCCTAATAATATTGCCGAATGTTGACCATGACCAGGGGAATTAAATATGTATCCAACCAACAAGTCACTTTTGGCCCGAAACCGGATTTGGTCTAAACCCAATGGCTGATGAGAATATTTGATTTTGTACAGAGAAATGAATGGGGAAATTAGGATATCAAGAACTATTCTTCAGCTTATCATCAACTCTGCAAAGCTAATTAAAGGTGGGTCCAACGATTTTTATGGCAAAGATTTATATGTGGTGGGGCATAGGTTATACAATGTGGAAAATATGGTGAATGTTGGGATTGATTCCCTTCCAACTGGAAAATATGGTGAAATGGGACAAAGGGGGGTCTCTCCTGAAAAAGTTAAGATTTGAGATTTTGATTTCCTAAGTTGAGATGGACTGATGGACACCATACGTAGCAAGCCAACAAAAGATCGGGTCATTGTTGAAATCTTCTTATATGGAAATATGGTATGGCTAATGAGTAATGACTTTTCCTGCAACCCAAAAAATAAAAACTTTGATGATTATGATGTTGGAAAGACATGATATTCGAAAAACTGATAACTAATCAACCAGCAGC
Organism: Nelumbo nucifera; assembly: GCF_000365185.1. The sequence goes on from NW_010729172.1 coordinate 568,969, forward strand.
ATTATAAGAGTGTTAACCAATCAGATGGATTTTTATCAAAATTCATAGAAGGGTTTTAATTGATCAAACCCTTTCTAATATTATGCTTTTCTGGCATCATATATTTTTTTCAGAAAAAACAAAAAAAAAAATGAAGAACAAGAAGAAGAAGACAATATGAAAGAGAAGAAAAAGAAGATTAATTAATAGACTTAAATAGCTATTGGTGGGACAAGGGAAACCTAAAAGGTAGATGGGTGGATGGATGGATAGATAGATTGACTCCAGTATTATCCATGTTAATAAGCAAGGAAACTTAAGCCATGTGGGATACAGTGGACTTTGTTGTAAGGACAAAAGGGGATTGGACCCCGAAAAGCCGGGTCATTTCTTGCCAACATGTTTGCTACATTGCTTGTGTCTTATTCCTTCCCAACCTAATATAGAGATAGGTTTCTCTCTCCATCTTTCACCTTCTCTGGTGGGTCACCTACTTCCTGACATTTGAGGGCATTGAAAGAGAGATTGATGGGAACTTTGAAAGATTGATTGATCAATTTGAACAACAATGTTTACACAGTCATACGATCCACATGCATGAAGGTTTGGCCAGGGAACGACCTACACTTAGAGTAGTCTGTGGCTGATGGATGGCTCTAATGCCTCTAATCCAAACGGGCATACATATGGGATTGTCCACATTTGTTGAGTGCCCTCCCATACAAGGGGCCAAGGGGGTCCATTTCCTATCAAATCCGCAATATGCATAACTATAACTACAAGACAATTAGTACAGAAATGAGCAGAACTCGGTGATTCTTGTCAATAAGTTGATGAATGATGAATCTCTTCATCCTCCCCCTCCCCCAACCCACCCAAAGGAGAAGAATAACTTGGACTCTGTAAATGCAGTCATCAATAGCTGATGGGTGCTAAAATGCTCATTAGTTCTCAGGTTAGTGGTAAATTGGCCTTTTCTAATGAAACAAATTGTCATTATATGATGAAAATGAGACATGAGACTCAACAATTAAGAAGCAAAATATCATGATTTTTAAAATCGAATCAGACCAGATGGTTGGATCAGAAAAACTAAGAACCAGTCACCTGACTGGTTCTGTTTTATTCCAAAACCAAAAACCGTTGATTTAGTTAGCAAACCATTAACCCAGGCAGTTGAAACGTCCAACGGTTTGATCAGTTCTTATTTTTTTTTTAACTTTTTTGTTAGAATGGACCATCCATTTGATTCGAATGATCGGATCGTTCATCCTGAGAACCAGACCCTGATCGATTCATTGTTCAGTTCAATTTTAAAAACGTTACAAAATATTATCACCAAATTAAGAATTAAGAAAAGCATCCAGCATCTAAGCCTAGTGACAGAGTCCCATGATGTAATTAAAAGGTTTGCTCGGTGCTGGGCTGCTGGCTTTCGGCTTGGAGCTTTTCTTTGAAATGAGCAACCTTACCCAAAAAAGCACCTATCAGACCATGACCTGTTTTGGATGGTCATGGCCAAAATCAAACCAAGGATCTGAACCGTTTCGTCTCAATCTAAAACTTGGACAAATCCATCCACAACAAGCAAGTGGCTTTAGCTGACAAGATATGCCATGGGGCTACCACATCTTCACCTCTTGTGTACATGCCTACACCCACTCTTTATTTATGTTTAAACATGTTTTGTGTTTAGGTTCTGTTCTTCCAAAAATGATTAATTCCATTGACCTACCTATAATTTAGATCCGGGTCACCCTTTACCAATGTCCAAACCAGGGTTTTGGCAGGTAATGCCTGCTTCTCCCTTGTGATTTTGCTCACATTAACAATTTTCTTTTTTAATCTTTAATTTTATATATACCATTAGGGGGTGTTTGGTATAATGGCAGTTGTGTCTTAGGTTGATTAATACAAATGTGAGAAATATGTATTGTCACATCATATATGAAAAATGCATGTATGATGAATCATTTAAAACAACAAATTTAATGTTTTAGATAGAAATAACAATTTATTTTATTTAATCTAAACGTTTTCAAGACATTTTAGATAAAAAAAAAATCTCTCTCACAAATTTGTATTGATCAACTCAAAACGAAACTGCAATTGAAAGATGTGAGATATAATTGGTAATTTGTAGTTTTGTACAGTGGGAAGATATTATGTACCATTAAAAATCTGGACCAACTAGGAATTAAACCGTGGCTAGCTATAGCTAGGATTATTGCACCCTTGAGAAATTAAGAGGTGACTGAATTTGGTTTCATTGAACAGCCCAATCAATGATTTTGGAGATCGGTTAGGGTTGTGACTTTCTCAATTCGTCCAATTGATGACTTGGACAGTTCACTTTGCATGAGTATCTCTTAACAACCGCATCAGTCTGGCGTGTATGCCACGAGTTTGGCTTTGGTCAGGGCAAAGCCCATTCGAGCGGGTCCAAATCTAGGAGGCACGTTAGGTAAGCATAATGAGTGAGTACCTAATGGTTGTCTGACACTTGCCCCAAGTTAATGTGATTCTCATCCAAATGTTTTTGCTCCATTAGACAGGAATTATTCGTTATCTTATAATCTTTGTTAAAATAACTAAAATAAAAAAAAAAAAACAAAAAAAAGAAAAACCTAAACGTGTTGGAACTTATTAGATTCTCTCAAACTTTTTGCTGTTTAGGGTTCTCCCAACTCTGACCTTCAGCCGCTACAACCAAGTTCTGTCCAATTTCAACCTTCAACCACAAAATTCCAACTCCAACCTTCAAAAGTTCTCTTTCTTTCAATAAAGCGAAGAAAAAGAATCTCTAGAGAGGAATGATGCAGGCCTCTCAACTTCTTGGTTCAAAACCCTCTTGAAGATGGCTGGGAAAAGCTGTAGTATGAGAGAACTTGGTTCAGCTGTTGAAGGTTGGTATTTGAAACGGATGGGTGGCGGGCTGGATGCTTGCTCAGCTGGTAAAAGTTGGTGGATGTATCAGCTTCTATCAGGGCAAATCTATGCCCACACCATTCTAACAGTTTTTTGTAATCTTACATTAGAAATATCCCTCCATAAAATAAAGCACATAAGTACGGAGATATTTTCAATGCAAAGCAGTAAAAGCTGCTCGAAATGGGCTTTGCCCTGATTGAAGCCGAACTCTAATTCTCACTTCTGACTATTCTTTCCAAACCATTCGTTCATGTAAAGAAAGAAAAAAAAATTAGGTATGAACTATTCTATGAATTTAAGTTGGGTTTTAATCTGTTCATTACTTTCTTTTTCTCAAAGTTATCAGTTTAAGGAGATTCAACTTTCAACTTTAGCTGGTAATGTTGGGCAACTGTTGATCAATTCAGAGAGCCCATCCAAATTTCTCATGGACAAAAGGTTAAAGGACGATCAATCAACCCAATCTATAAAAAAATATATATTGCAAAATGTATTAGTAATTAGTCATGTTGATGGAAAGTAGTATTAGAATGATCGTTTCAGTATAGGGGTGTCAATGGACCGATATATTTGGATGGATTAGACGGACCAATAAGATATATTAGATTGAGCCTGGTCTGTCCATAATAAATTTATCTGGATTGAGTCAATATCTGGTCCATTGATAGAAGATAAGAATATAATTGTCAATGGATCAGGTTTGAATTGAAACTAATTTAAATTAACAAGAATTTTAACAGATTGAACAGTTTTTGGACCGGTCCAAAATAGTCCAAAATATTTATTGGACTGGATTGGACCTGATCCATTTGTAATGGACTCACATTGGACTGAACCGAATTGGACCAAATCCAGTCCGATTGACACCCCTATTTCAGTGGTCATAATTCACAAGTCATTGTCAAGACTAAATTATTTTGAAAATTTTATGGTTCAGTCCACCTCAGAATAGGGAAATTATTTTCCCAATGTATTTAGATAACTCCACCTATAAACACCATCCCCGTGAATTCTTTGACATCTTTCTGACACTGACCCAAACAATAGGATGAAGTTATGAACTCTTAAGTGGAGTGCATCATAAATTCTCTAATTTTTAGAGTTTCAATGGTTTGTTTTATTATCTGTTGCTAAAAATAAGTAAATGTTGCAATATATAATATTCGTAGGTCATTGTCAATATATAATATTTCAGATTTGATAAAAGTAAGTAAATGTTGCTAAAAATATAGTATTCATAGGACGCAGCTCTTCAAACTTCGTTGGCCCTTAACAGTAACTAGTAGACTATATATAGAGAGAGAGATAGAGATTGAGAGAGAGAGAGGGGTGCACTTTCTTATAGTACAAGCTTTGGGTTGTAGATATACATGTGTTGGGTTGTTTAAATGTCAACATTTGCTTCTTATTATGAATCAATTCACCATGGAGGGGGGTTCTTTTTTTGGATTTTGAGAGGAGAGAAAGTTGGTCAATGGGATTTTGGTTCCCATTGATCAAGAATCCCATATTCATTTTTCAGATTAATGTGGGGATTAGAGAGTTTATTTTCCTTGGTATCACTTACCCAAGTAAGTGACACCCATCTCCTGGGTGGGTAAATAACTTTCCCACCTAGGATGAAAGTTGTTAACATTTGAATGGGACAAAAATGCCCCTTTTAATGGATTTTTATGACTAAAATGGTCATTACTTTATTTACCCAAGAAATAAAAGAACAAGAATAAATGCACTTACCCGGGTAAGTGTTTCACAGGAAAAACGTACCCTAGTAATTACATTTACCCGGATAAATAACTTACCGAAAATCAAATGGGGCCCGAGAAAAATAGCTTGCTTCTACTGTAAGTAATGTTTTGAAAATCGGATATGACCAAGAACCAAGTTTGCAAGGGCATTGTTTTAGGGTATTTTTCTGTCCATAACATGCATTTCTGTTTGGCCTTTGACATATATAAGTATCATGTAGGCATTTTGAATTTCCCATCTTAGAATTATGTTTGCTGGTAGATTCAGGTTCAAACATTTTGTATCAGTCTATATACATTGGGTTATGTGTATGGGGGGTGTTGGATAGAGGTGCAACTTGGGTTGGGTTTGGAATTTGCTAATTTTTTTAATGGGCTTGAATTAAAATTCAAGCCCAAATGTAGTTGAAACTGTTTAGGTCAAGTAACCCATCTTATAGCCCTAGTGTTTGGAGGAACTGTTTTTCGGTGTTTCCTCCGACAAAAGGTTCTTTCCATTTTGGGTGTCTACTTGTGAGTTATGTACAAAACACCATACTTTCCAATTTCCAATGCGATAAAAGAAATACAAATTTTGAGACTTCAACTCACCGTTGTATCATACACCATATTAAGTTTGCAGGTATGTATTAGATAATATTAGTCAGCTATAATTTATTGAATGAAGTTGATTCCTTAATATTTTCCTAGAATATACATAATATATTTGTAAAAGTTTAATTCTAAACAGGCCTACTGAATTTACCAGTTCCATTATATTAATTTTCTTGTGTGTGAGTGTGTTGGAATGTATTGAGTCCAGGGTTCAGATTGGCTGGAGACAAAATCAAATGCAGTAGGTTAGAAAACCTCCTGCGAATGAACATGTCATATGTATAAGGTGTTGCTCCACCTGGACCTTATATATATATATATATATATATATATATGGAATACTGGCATGTTAATTCATGATAAATTGCCTAATCCGCTGTGCATGATTTTGTCTTCGGTTCTTTTTTTCTTTTTTTCCTTTTTTCAGATTCCATCCAAAAGAGCCTTGGTCAAGGGCCAAACCTAACGTCACCATCTACTCCAATCTAGCTGGACTTTTGATATCAAGGAGTGTAAACCCGACCTATTCCTAAGTAAAGGCAAAAGATTGCAGATTTGGAGACCGTTTTCCTTTTATGGTCGGTGCTTTTTCTCAGCGCTCCATTTTTTAACATCCCATATGATTAACTGCATTAGAAAGTTCTTGGGTTGGCAGGACAACATGTGTTGGGACTTTAATTGATTTGGTCCAATCCAATCCTACTTAATATGGATCCGTTTTGAAATATAAATAAACTGAATTGGGTCCAATCCGGTCCAACTGAATGAAACACTAAAATCACATAAAACTGGGTCCAATCCGATCCAACTGAATGAAACACTAAAATCACATAAAAACCCACTTCCCATGCAGTCACGAATGGGTCTTTTTTAAAATGACTAAAATACTCTCACTTGTTAGGCAAAAATATCGTAATCTTTGACTGGGCCCACGCCGCCCACTAATTTATAATTGCCATCAATCATAACCATTGATTAATATCCTTATAACAATTTTAACAAAGTTAGAAAAGTGGGATCCCTTCTTTTGGGTGGGGATCTGCGACTGCTACCAACAAAATGCTCTCAATACTGTTCCAACAGGTCACTGCAGCCGAGTATTAGGAATCTCTCATCATTCATGGGGAGAGATGTTTCTGATGTGTGACTGCAATGGCTTGTTGGGACAGTTATTTTTCTTATGATTCTTTTCATTGCACACACTACATGCATATACAAAGCTTGGTGGGATCACTGTTTACACAACATATCAACCCAATTTTAATGGCTACTTATTTATACTACTTGATGTAATCGTTTTTTGTCACGTACCATTTTTTGTGATGTATAAATTTTTTTGGCTAAGTACCTCGTTGTTTGACTTGGTGGTGACGCCTTGGTGATGAGCTACTTGGTGACGAACTGGCTGGGGGTGGACTATCTGGTGGCGAACTGCCTGGTGGTGAACTCTCTGGTGGCGAACTCTCTGGTGGCGAACTGCCTGGTGGCAAACTCTCTGGTGGCGAACTGCCTGGTGGC
>NW_010729172.1:576703-589946 GCF_000365185.1 Nelumbo nucifera
GCCTATGGCGAGCTGCTTATGGCGAGATGCCTATGGCGAGCTGCCTGTGGCAAGCTGCTTATGGCAAGTTGCCTATGGCGAGCTGCTTATGGCGAACTGCCTATGGCAAGCTGCCTATGGCGAGCTGCCTAGTTGTCAAGAGGCTACACTTAGTTGGCATGAGGTGCCAGGTGTCACAATTTCACTGGAGGGCCAAATCTGCCCTCATCACTACTAAATAGGAAGCAACATTGAGAAATAGAGAAACCTTAGAAACTATAAGAAAAAGGCAAAAATCCTATTCCCAAAATTAGGCAAAATTGTTTAAGGTCATTGCATTAAACGACAATAAAAAAAGCTATAATAATAATAATAATCATGATTTTAAAAATTGGACCGGACCAGACGATTGGACCAGAAAAACTGGGAACCGGTCACTTGATTAGTTCTGTTTTCCCCCCAGAATCGCTTTTTTCCCTAAAATCGTTGATTTTGGTCAGCAAACTGCTGAACTGGCCAGTTAACTGTTCGAACAACTTTGACCATTTTTCAATCTTTTTATTTTATTTTTTAATTTTTTGTCAGAACGGGCCGTTGTCGAACGGTTGGAACGTTTGAACCAATAATCGGACCCTGACCAGTTCGGTTACCGGTTGGTTTTAAGAACCATAATAACAATAACAATAACAATAATAATAATAATAATAATAATAATAATAATAATAATAATAATAATAATAATAATAATAATAATAATAATAAATTGCATGTTAAAACTTAAAAGGCACAGGGGAACCAATGATATACGCGTGTGCACCAATAGCTATTAGACATATCTTAGACAAGGTAAATAGAAGAAAAAAAATAAGACAACTGAATACAACTGTTCATGTTGTAAATCAATTCTGTAAATAAAGTCACAGTTTATAAAAGAAAGGAAACCTTACTACAGAACCGTTAGTATCATTGGTGAAATTCAATATCCTTTGTTACTTGTTAGCAATGTCTTGACTTGTATGTTTTGAGTTGAGAATAAAGTCTTTATGGAACATGAATGTTTCCACAAAATAGAGGAAAACGAAGCAAAAAATAAATAAATCATAGGATGCTAGATCAGTTGCCTAGTGGCCAAAGCCAAGAATTAATACTGTCATTTTTGAGACATGGCAAGCTTTGCCAATCCAACAGAGACAATGTCGACGGCCGACCCCATATATAGAAAAAAACAAAAAAAAAAAGTTAGTTTGATTTCAACCAGTAATGAAGCCAAACCTTTGGAAGCGTCTATTGGAATCCAAGTAAGCATGGCAAGAATGAGAGAGCGCGAGAAGACAAAGAATGTTCTAACGAATGGAAATATCGGAAAGAGAAGATAGAGGGAAGAGATAGTGATGAAAAAGGAGGAAAGGGCATAGGAGGTTTTGAAGGAAGATGATCGTTCAGAGAAGGGTTCTTTGAAGAAGGGTTTGCTTAGAAAAGACTGAGGCTGTGTTTTGTTTGCAGTGTAATTAATTTTATTTGTATTAGTACAAATGTATAAGAGCACAAATGAAAAAAATACAAATTCTTATTTAATTTTATTTTGAGTTTTATTTTATGCTGCTTCATGTCTTAATTTACTTTATTTGTACTGCAACCAAACAAGATAAATTAAATATTGAAACATAAAACAATTAAAATTTATATTCAAATCATTTACACTGCCATAGTTTTGCATCAGTGCATATTTACTTATGTTGCAATCAAACATAACCTACAGAACAACTTTCTTGAAGAGATTTGGGAATGTTGGTGCGAATGAATTTGGGGCGCCAAATTAACCTCAATGACAACTCTTTCTTTTTTCTGCCAATAAAAAGATCAATATAATGGCATCAGAAAACGCTTCTATAATAACCGAAACAAAGTCGGTCGTCTTTAATATGTTATAGAGGCATTTTCTTAGGACCTCCTCTACCCAATAGCCTCTGGGAACATATATTCCAGTAGTGGTGTCTACTTTTTCTTATTGGTTTAGAAATTCAGGTGCACTAAAAAACTTATGAATATTTTCTATTTTTAAACCAATAGAGGATTAAGGAGGTCATAATCTAGTTCTACGGTTCCAATTGCCGCAGTTGCAACACTTGCAGTCATTCCCAAGAAAAGTGCCACTTCCCCTTCACTCAGTCTTCTGCTTACTTTGAACCCCTACAGTGAATTACACACATGAGTTGAAGCCCCGGAATCAACACAACAGGACACAAAAGTGATTAACAAATTAGTCTCAATGACACAAGTTTCGAAAGTACCTTTTCTAAATTCCAGGTAGGCAGGACAGTTCTTTTTTCAATGGCTGGCCTGTTTGCAGAAGTGGCAGGCATAGGATGCTTTGTCTTTCTTTTGTTTCTTAGACTTAGTGGCCTTTTTCTAGGGTTTCCTCTTTGCCCTCATCTTCTTGCCAGATTTGCCAGCTTCAACAAGCATGGCTATCGGCTCATCCTTTCTAATCAGTTCCTTGGCCCGTTGCAACATGTTGTTGAGCTCTTGAATGTTGACATTCAGCTTGTTCATATTGTAATTCATTATGAACGGATTGAAGGACGGAGACAAGGAGTTAAGAATGGCATCTATCTGTGTGACCAGATCCAGCCCGGACCCAAGGGCCTCCAGCTCGTTAATGTAACCCATCATCCGGAGATAATGGTCATGAACTTGCTGCCCCTTGGTCATCTGCGCGGTCATGAACTGCTTCAGGAGCTTTTGTCGAGTAGAATGGTTATACTCTTCGTACATAGTTTTTAGGCTATCCAATATGTCCTTGGCGAGTTTGATCTGATCGAACTGCCTCTATATCGGATTATCCAAAGAGGCTATGATATAGCAGCGGGCTAAGGAGTTTTTCTCCTCCCATTCTTGGTATTCCCTCCTCCGGGCTTCTGAAGCCCTATCTCCCGGACGATCCGGTGCAAGATTCTTTGCCACTTTATCTAGTTTTTCTGAAGTCATGACCAACATAAGGTTTCTGTACCAGTCGGCATAGTTTGGGCCCTTAAGCTTATTGTCGTCAAGCAACTTAGCAAATTGTCTGTTTGCCATTTTCTGATAAAATAGAAAAACGTTAGTCCACAACCATAGTTTGATTCATGTTACCTACATAGATAAGGCTTTTAATCTATGCTCCATTTCCATTTGTTCATCTCTGAGATTTCCCTCCTATCTCAGTGACGGAGACGGCGAAATGTCTTTGGGAATGTGGGAAATCACATAGGGTGCGTGGAGTCAACTGTTTCAGCTGCATAACCCCACCACCTTTCTGTGACGGATCATATCCACTCATCATATGAGCTTCCCTTTAGCCTCTGTCAAACAAGGTTCATAGCCATTTTCAGGTAAACCTTTCTGTCTAGTGAGTGCTCACCCATCATATTCAGGTTACGCCAAGGTACCGTGAGAGAGTTCCCATTTTCTGGTGAAGCCCCTCCCACATCAGTTTATGATGCCCCTATCATCTTATGAAACACTCTGATAGACACAACAGCAAATAGATAGCCCAATTTTATGGTGCGTTTCCTCATTACTGAAGGACCCATCATCGTGCTAATGATGGAAGGCCTTTAGAGAGTCCATCATATGGATCTCCCCATCATATGGATCTCCCTATCACATGCACTCATATTTGCTTAAGGGAATAAAAATTATGCCCTAGTTAATTTAGGTCAAACCAGAGTGGCTCCCACTAACTTTCATAAAGTCAGATTTATGGTGGCCCAAATCGGCTAGGGTTTCCGCACACGTCCCTTTTTAGGGTCGTGGGGCCCACCATGAAAGGAATGGGTCAACCAATGACCTTAGGGGATACCATGGCAATGATGTGCATTCAGCCATGGTGTGTGCAAGAGCCACTAACGAATCATMATGGGCCAAGTGCTTATGGCCCATGGTCGCAGCACATCAAACATCCAAACATCACATGATATGGAAGAATTGATCCAATCAATTACTCACTGCAAAAACCATTAATCAGCCCATTTGAAAAACACAACATTAACAAGTAACACCATCTAGGCATATGGGTTGAATCACAGTTAGCAGTTTGGCCCATATAGCTTTTACACAAAATGGGCTTTTGCAGTTTTAACCTCTTAAAACTGGGCTTTACAGGTTGGGCCAAATTGGTTCTTCCAATTAAAAATTGATTTCAGACTTGAAAGTGGGAAATAACAGGACTGAATACAGTCCCTTTCGAACCCTAGATTCGATCCAAACAGTTTTGGTCCAATCTGGTCCGAAACGGTCCAAAAACAATTTTTAATTCAAGAAACAATTCAATGAAAGATCTGAAATTAAAATTCTAAGTTTTGACAATCAAAAATAGATCTAGATTGTTCGTACAACCTGCAAAACATAGGTTAGTAACTAGGGTTGCAATTTTCCAAACTGCAAAAACGCAGATAGCAAACTCTTCATCTGCGAATCTCCAGCGTCGTCGCCTTCTCAATCAAGAAAATAAAAGAAAAACAGAAATCCTATTTCTATTAAATAATTACATTCTTGATTGAATCCCATACATTCAGTCTAGAAAAATAAAAAAAAATTATTTTACAAACCAGAATGAATAGAAACTACAAATAATAGGTGCGTAGACATTCTGCGCTAAAATTGACCTTCGAACTCCATGTACGAACAATCCATTAAATCAGAAATAAAATAAGAACAATTCTAAATTAAATTTCAGATTTAACAAAAATTAATTTCAGATCAATCGCCCCTACAAGAAACAATTTCTTGAAACAAAAATTGCAAACTACGCAATACCCAGATAAAACAGCTTCTACCGAATTGCACAGGTTTAGATCTGATCTCTTGGTTCAAGATTCGACCTGTGGCTTTGATACCACTGAGAATGGTAGGATCCATCGTATGGACGCCAAAAAGGTTCAGGAATGGGTGGGTGAATTTCAAAAATTTCCTACCTTTCTTCCAACTGGGAATCGTATTCCCTGATTTTAGAATCAAAATTCAATGATCATACTTGAACCAAACCAGACCTGATCTTAGCCAAAGATTAAAGGAAAGGTTATACCTGATACGGAGAATGAAAATCTCCCAACGTCGGTGTTCATGCCCAAAGAGAGGTCCAAGATCTGCTCCTACTGAAGATGACACAGCAACGGTAGAGCAGAACCAGCAGTGTGCGTCCCATGCACCGAACTCTTCACAAGAATCCGTTGGAGACTATGAGCACCAAATCAAATCAGCCTTTCAGCAAAGGTGGCGGCGACTGGAAGAGGTCCCTAAGGCTGAAAGTGGCATGAATGCAGTTTTCAGCTTAGGGAAGATGAGATCCTATCTCAGATTATAGAGAGTGTTAACTACAAAACCCTAGGTCTAATTCTTCTAATTCTTGATTAGGGTTTCCTCCTTTCTTAGTGATTAAGAAACCTCCTAATCCTATTAGGAGTTATCCCAATCCAAATCTGTATTTGGATAGGGGATAATCTTAATCCTATTTGCAGATTAGATCAGCCCATTCCTGATCTCATCAGGAGGTTAATCTCAATCCTATCTGTAGATTCACCCCCTTAAGTGTTTGATCATATCAACCCAGTTTGAAATGGGCTTTTAGGCCCAATAAATAAATAGTGGTCAATAAGTTTCCAAACTACTACCCAGTTGGGCTTATTTGTATGGCGTGGGACCCAAGCATTGATCTCCACATCAGCCACATGGGTTCGGCCCAACCTTTGTTACAAGGCCAAGCCGAATTCACTAGAAAGCCAACACTTACACTAAGTGGTCCCTGGGCCAAGCCATCTTATAAAAACCCAGGGACTGTGGGCAGATGCAAGATTAGTCCATCAGGTATTATCCTAAATGGCCTTACACTTAACCTCTCAGCTCATAATGATCAAGCACTGCCCGACAAGAGAGGACCTCTCCCTCGGCTGCAATGAGCAGTGTTGCACTCTCTACTCACATGGATCCCGGGAATTAAAAGCATTTGCAAACATTTTGAAACCATACATAAATATGTATCATAGATATAAATTTTGCAAAACAAAATTCCAACGATTGAAATCAACTGTCGACAGTTTGGTTTCCATCAGAGAGAGTGCATCCCCGATCATTACCTTTGTCCAACAAAGAGGTTGATCCCGTCACTATGATCACCCACTCAGATGAATTTTCAAACTGTCCCAACATACCCAGGTTTTGACCCCCGCTAAGGATCTCACTGATTGGCATATCAAAGACAGCCCAATCCGACACCTAGTACAATACTATAATCGGGTCTAGGGGTCAGGTGTAACTTTCCAGTTTTGCCCATCAATCTCTAAGGTCCATATCAATACTGGAAATCTAGTCCGGTTTAAGGGTTCAAGTAATCCTACACTACGTATGCCTTGGGTCTCACCCTGGCGGCTGAGACAAGCCACCCCAACAGTTGGCAGCACACCAGTGTCAGCCTTGGTAGGATAAATCTCCCCAGATTTATCCAACGGTTGTGAACATTTAAAATTAACACAAGTCTCATTAAGTGTCCAGTTTTAGGGTTTTACACAAAAACATACCACACAACATGAATTAAACATGTACTTTATTTATTTACATTAAATATCAAAAGTACATCAAAACTGATTGGAGCTAAGGGCATACAAAACTTTCTAACAAAACTGGATGCTAAAATATAGCAATGACAAAATTCCGATGTGGTGAAAGGTGAATCAAAGCCGTCTCAATTCAAGTCAAGTTGAGGTTCTGGTCCTTGTTGGGTGTTGCATCTTGGGGTCGATTGGGCGTTTTGTTAATATAAAGTATATAAGTAGGCAGTATAATACAACTGTTCATGATTTGGCATATAATGCTAGTAAGTATAATATAGAAGTATGTAAAGAAAGCAGGTGTGATGATCCTTGTATCTTCCATTGTAATATATAATAATGCCCTTGGTTTTTTGCATAAAAAAACAGTGAGTATGGGTGTAAACGATATTCGAAAATCCAAGTTTGAATTTGAGATTCGACATATTCGAATCAAATTTGGATTATTTAAATATTATTAACGGCCAAATTCGAATAGAAGTCTATTCAATTCAATTATATTGTAAATATATAAATTCAATATATATATGTACATCGATGTTAGTGTTAGTGATGCAATTATATTTGTATAAATAAATATATCATAACGAATGATGACTTTTGACTACTTTTTTCTTTTATATATTATCAAACCCACCTGGCAACTTTAATTGGTTGAATAGCATTTGGAATTTGAAATGCCCTCCAAAGATTAAATTATTGCTATTTTGTCTGTTTAATAATAGACTGCCTACTAAAATCCATTTGAGGAAAAGAGGATTTAATATTGATAGCTCTTGTAGTTTTTGTGGGTTGAGGAAGATACAGAACATATTTTTAAAATTTATGATCACACAAAGCAAGTTTGGCTTACTTTAAACACACCCTTGGAGGGCCCAAATGAAAATGAAAATCTAAGTGATTGGTGGACAAGAATGTGCATTAAAAAAAGAAAGCAAAGCTCTATTTGTAAAGGAAAAACTAGTTTTTGTTTTATGGGTGGTCTAGAAAAATAGGAACTCCCAAATCTTTAATGATGGTATTACTCCCATTTCAATAATGTTAGATAGAGCTCTCAATATGTTTATGGAAGTTTTTGATGGGAATAAATTTAGTACCTCTACCACATCTCGCAAGTTTTGGAAACAAATTAGTTGGATTGCTCCAAAATATAGTTATATTAAAATAAATTTTGATGCCTTTCGCAAGAGTGATGGAAAATGTTTAGTGGGCTATATAGTCTGGAACCATCTTGGTAAGGTACTAGTGGTCAAAGCATATAAATTTGGTACTATTTTATCAACTAGGCTAAAGCTTGGGCTGCATGGGAAGCCCATGTCCAAGTTACAAACTACAGGGCATTTCCTATCATCATAGAGGGAGATTCGTCTCTTGTCATCTCCTGCCTCAAAAGAAAGATGGATATTCCTTGAAAGTTGAAAGGTACTATCTCAAGCTGTTTGAGGAGGAGAGATCTGTTCGAAGGAAGTTTTCATTATCAACATATTTTTTGGCTAGCTCAAGAGGCTCTTTCTTCTTCTTCTTCTCTAGATTTTAGCATTTCATCTCTTCCCTCTTCTCTTTTTCTTATTTCTCTTTTCAAAAAAAAAAATAATAAATAACTAAATAAAAGATTGAATGAAGACAACTTTTATGATGATTAATTTTTAAATAATATTTTAATATTTTTTATCAAAATGTGCAGGTTTCATTAATTAGATTGTAACTTTATTGATTTAAACAACTTCAACTTTACTTTCTTTCTTCTTCTTCGTTCATCGTCTCAGCATTTCTCTTCGCATCGTCTCAACATTTCTCTCCGACAAGTCCTCCAAAACTTTAATCGGTAGCATCCATTTTTCCATTCTTTATTTTTTACTTTTATTTTGTGAATTTAAGTTTATTTGAATTTTCATTTTTCAATCGCTTTCTTTTTTTTATCTCTATCCCTCTTTCTTGTGCATATTGTAGAAGGCAATCAGCGATTTCTCTGTTGTAGATTACGTCACCAGCGACAGTTGTTGTAGGGCATGTCAATGTAGCAACACTAAATAGATGGTTATGGTTCATTTTTTTTTTTTTTTTAATTTGTTGTTCGTTGTTTCTTGGAAGTTGGATAGATAGAGAATGAGAATAATCTTCGAATTAAGTTTCTTCTTCTTCCTCCTCTGAGGTGAAGTTGGAGAAACTTTTTTTCGAATTCAAATCAAAATCAAATATTCGATTATCCCAACTAATTCAAATATGGTGTATTATTTCAAAAAACCGTTAGATATAAAATCAAATTCGAATATCTTTATATTTAATCGATTTCAAATTCGAATCAAGGCCGATTCGATTCGAATTCGCTTCGTTTACATCCGTAAGTGTGAGTGGAGGTATACTTGAGTTGGGCCGTTGGGGTAGTAGACTGTAGACCATGGACGTGCCACACCGTAAAGGGCTCAGTAGTTTTTGGGTTTTTCTACTTTCTGCTGGTTATAAGCCCATCCATATGTAATATTTTTCTCCACATGTTTGTCCCTTTCTTACGAAAAAATTCCTTCCCTAGCCCCCGTTCACCGTTACAACTTACAACTTACAATGGTGAGTACGACTGGGCCGCAAATCCAATTCCTATACCACTCCGACGTTGGTTCTGCACTTCTGCTGGACGGGGAGAGGGAGTAAGTGAGCGAGCGCGACTTGGGTACTTGGATATGGGATTGGGGGCATTGAGAAATGCTATTCGTCCTTTGGCGAGAACAGTCCTTGCTCGGCGAATGTTACATTTTCCGGCGATTTCCGGTACACCTGCTGCTCCGACAACCAAGTTTCGGTGGGTTTTTGGATCACCTCAGCAGCTGGCGCCATGGGTTTTGGTGCCGAGTGGTTTCCATAGCTTGACAGATACTCGATTCCCGAAGAGAAGGCCCAGTGACAAACCTCGAAGGAAAAGGGCCAGCTTAAGACCACCAGGTTTATCTGTCTCAACGCATACACTTTGAATTAAACCAATTGAGAAAATGGACTCAATAGAGAGCATGAACCAGGAATGGATTAGCTCTAGTATTTAAGTACCTAAGTTTGATTTGTTTCATGGAGTTTGAGTTTTCATTATTTCTTCTGGTAGACATTTGTTTGTATCGAAATGCCAAAGTTTAGGTTAGGTCTGTATCCAGTCCACCCCTCCCAAGGCCCCAGTAGCTGGGACCAGACCAACATTGGGTAATGGCCTTTTTTCCGATATATTTTGTGTTCTTATTCGATACTACAAAGTTCTCAATTTTGTTAATCCTGATTTATTTAGTAATGCAGGCCCATATGCCTGGGTTCAGTACACACCTGGTGAGCCGATACCTGTAAGCAGACCCAACGAAGGAAGCGTGAAGGGAAGGAATCAGAAAAAACGCATGAGGCTGAGGAGGGCGTTTATACTGGTCTGTGTTTCTGTTTCTCAAACGCCTACTAGCTTCTAATCTGATGAGTAGAAATTGATTTTTTCTTTGGTTGGTTTTAAGTTCTTCTATTTATGGATTCCACTTCCAAGCTGAAATTTATTCACATTATCTTACTCATGATTACATGATTTGGTTTGAAATTGACTTCGTTACTTCATTTAACTTCCACCATTTGTTTCCGTATTCATCCACACTAACAAAGTCTCAATGTGCAAACCTTAATGTACACCAAGCCTTGATTAACATTGACTTATTTGCATATGTTGCCTTTGAGTCTTTATGCTTATTAGTTCAGGAAATCCAATGTTTTTAGATGGCTATGTGCAGGTGTATGATCCATTATTCTTGATTGGGTGTTGTTACTTGTAAATTTTGAGAAGGTGCAAGGAAATGAACTTGAGAGAGATACATATAGACATTCTCATGGATAATCATGTATAAAAACTTGTCTATGCATCCAGGAGTATATCTTCTTGTAGGATGTTGTGCCTACACCTTAAAATGTTTTTGTATAGCTTCTTTCCTTTTCATGGGTAAATTTTTTTCAGTTATTCATAGAAAAGGGAGTTTCATCATCAATGTCATCTGTGCACATCAAAATATATCATGCAAACACTTGGGAAGGGGAGACTGGGCTTATTGTATCTGAAGTAGTGCTGCATGGACATGGACATGGGAGTTGGAATCTAATGCATGTCCAAGAGTGTGACTCAGGAAGATGAGAGAACATGGTCTCAGAATATATGTGGAAAAGTATACTATTAAGACAGTTCACATTTTTTGAATTCTAGCATTATATACCAGAAAAAAAGGATCTAAAATGTTGCTTTTCTTACCAAGTAACATTTGATATGAAAATGGCATTCATGTTGTACATTAACTGTTCATTTATGTCAATTTAATTAGGAGATAAAAAGGAAATGTTACGTAGAAGTGTCCTTAAGAATATATTTAGGAATTAGGAGAGTCCATGCAAAACTGATTTGAAGATACTCAGCTCAGCTGTAACCCCAACTATTTGGGTTCGCTACACAAATCCTGTCTAGCCATTCTGTTTTCTTTGGAGAACTGTAATGTAAAATATTTCATTAAATAAAAAAAGCCAACCAAGAACCCCTGTTCAATGAGAAACCTGATCAGAGGATATACAATTCTGCTCCCTACAGCCCAACAATGCCCAAAACAATTAACTTTTCCTTACAAAAAGAAATTCCAATCAAAGAAAGAACTAGGATGTCTATTTCTAAACAAAGGGTGAGCTGCCAACCAAGAATGAACCATCCTCAGAATTTTATGTAAGATTACTTCATTTGAAGCCTGAATCCCTTCAAACAATCTCCTGTTTCTTTCACTCCACCCAGCCCATAAAACTGCTGAAGGAATTATGCTCCATGCTACCTTTCCTGCTCTACTTAGACCTTCTAGATGCCATGCCTCAATGATACCCTTCACTTCAGCTGCGAAACACCATTTTACTTTAAACAAACCTACCAGCCTTAACCAGATCCAATGAGTATAATCCTGTCTAGCCATTCTGCTCTATCAAGGGCAATGTTTTCTGTCAGACTGCAAGTCCTTAGTTCATTCTTACCACTTCCATCCATGCCTTCTTTGGCTTCTCTCTTGTTCTTTTACACTTTCTACTTGCACCAAATCATTCTGCATTTGTTAGGAACCTGCCTAATTCAGGGCTCTTCGAGGGATCAACCTCCTGAATTCTTGGGAAGGAGAGAGAGAGAGAGAGAGAGAGAGAGTTTAATGCTGAAAGAGTCCTCCTCTATTCCTTTTCTGCTCCACTACTTATAGTGTTACAATCTTGACTGTTACAGTTGTTACAAGTGGATGGCAGTTATTACAAGTGGCTGGTTAGTTGAGCTGATGTGGCCTCCTCTTGTAAAACTGACTAACTGCCTTCTGTTGGTCTGTTCCAATAGTCTTGACAATCCAATTGGATGGCAGTTGTTACAAGTGGATGGCAGTTATTACAAGTGGCTGGTTAGTTGAGCTGATGTGGCCTCCTCTTGTAAAATTGACTAACTGCCTTCTGTTGGTCTGTTCCAACAGTCTTGACAATCCCCCCTTCCTTTAGAGTGACCTTGCCCTCAAGGTCTAATGTAGGAAATTTGATTGCAGATCTAGTAGGAAAATTTTAGTCCATGTGCATGAATATGGGCTGATCTGGGTCTCCTCTTTGCTTTGTTAGTGTTGCAAGGCTGATGGGCCTTGGGCCCTTGCATGTCTGCCCTTGTAGATGGACTGTAGAGTTTCCTGATGTGAAGTCCATGGTGAGATGGGCCCAGTCACAGACCACGGGTCCTAGCTGCCTTAACCATTGAATGCCTAACACCACGTCTGCTCCACTGAGATGGAGAGGATATAGGTCCACCGCAAACTGATGACCCTGAATCTTTAGTGGTAGGCCCATGCAAATGCTATTGAAAGAGAGGTTGTTACCGTTGGCCACATGAATCGTAAAGGTCGTTGTTGGTTGCATCGGAAGTCCCATTTTATTCACCAAGACTTGAGTTATGAAGTTAAGGGAGCTGCCACTGTCTATGAGGATTGACACTTGGCGTCCTAGAATCAKCCCWGCAACTCTCATTGTTTGAGGGGACGCAAGTCCCGTAAGGGCTTGTAAGGATATTTCAGGCGTGCCATTGGACTGTATTTCCCATCCTGGGTTAGATTCTCCACACCCAGGGATGTCGTCTTCCTCTTCGRCATCTGTTTGGAGGAGAAACGCTTGTTGTTTCTTGCAGCGATGGCCCGACCCAAATTTCTCTTCATAGTTGTAACAGAGACCTTTGTCTCTGCAGGCTTGCATCTCTGCCCAAGTCAGCCGTTTGAAAGGAACCAGTGGGCCTGGGCCTAGTATTCCTTCCTCCTTGTCTGGTGCTGTTGTCTTTTCTTGCTCCCTTCTTGCTTCTGGATCCCATTGTCGCTGCACCTTTCTTGCTTGACTGAACTTGTCCTCATACAATCTTGCTAGTGCTGCCGCATTGATGACCGAAGTGGGTTGCATCGCTTTCACTTCCAGTCGCAGTTCTTCTTTTAGGCCGCCGACGAAGCTTCCCACCAATGCCTTCTCTGTCCACCCTTGGACTCTCACGGCTAGCCTTTCGAACTCCACTTGGCATTCTTTTACTGATCCCACTTGCCGTAGCTTTGCCAAATTTTCATCAAGATCTTCGAACCCAGATGATCCAAAACGGACAGTCATGGCATCCGTGAAGTCTGCCCAGGTTTGACGAGGGTGCCCCC
>NW_010729172.1:609314-674400 GCF_000365185.1 Nelumbo nucifera
CCTCCTCCATCCCCTCTATTGAGATCCCCAAAAATTAGCCTCATCATCTCTCTACTTCTCTTGGAGTTGTTTCCCCCTTTCTTTGCTGCTACCTTCCCTCTCTCTAGGAGAATTCTTTGTTCAACACCCTCTAGGAATTTAATTGTCTCCTCCTCCATCCCCTCTATTGAGATCCCCAAAAATTTACCCAACCCCAAAAGTTTTGAGGACACCCAAGAAGAAGCACCAGAAATATTAGGTTGCTTACCTCCTTGAAGCGACAGGTTCGTCGATTTTCCACAGTTCATACTCGGCTGCTCTACTATTCCAACTACCTCTCTTAGTTCAATTCCTCTTCTCTCCTCCTCCTGAACACTATGTTGGCAGTGATCCTCCCCCCTGTCTTCGAGCTATACCACTGAACCCACCACTACAATAGGATCAACATCTATCAAGCTATCTTCCACCCTCGATAATGCAAGGTGATGCACTTCCGTCCGTGATTCTTCCCTAAGAGATGAAGCTGGCAGAAACAATGGGCTGGGAGAATGAGGTTGGATTATCTGAACACCATCGCTACCCTTCAATGCCACTTGCTGGGGGACCTGGCTCTGGTCTTGCATTCCATGGCTGACTCCTAAATTCTTTGGAGGCTGGCTAGACCACCCAAGAACCCTGTAACTCGGGCTACATGGCTTACTTCGACGAGGGGGAAACCTGGGCTCACTATTTGCTTTGGGCCCAGGCCCACTACCCAATCCCTAGGGAGGTCTCCTAGTTTGGGCTAGAATGGTCAGTATGGGCTCATTAGCCCTTATTAAATTCTCCTGAGCCAAGCTCTTGTTGAGAACAGGAGGCTGTCAGTGTTCCCTATAGCTTTTTGGCGAGAATTCGTCCATGGATGCCACATGCATCTCGATTAAACATTGTTTAATGAGGTTTTTAATTTCTTTGATTCCCAAAGTCTACCCATTCGCCCCTAAATTTGAATTTTGAAATCCCCCATCTCCAATTTCTTTTCCTACTCATCTAGACCCTCCAAACCATCCAAGATCGGACGACTCGGGTTGGAACTAAGTCTGTCACCATCTTCTCCTGCAACGGCCGCCAGAGAACTCAGCAGAGAACGGAATTCCTGATGAATATCCCCGACAATGGTACAGGGTTGAACACTTTCACCAACATCTTCCAGGACTAATGTTTTAGAATAGTCTAAGACCACTCTCCCCTCTTTCTGGAATTTCCCATCTCTCCCTTTCCATCTACATACTACTAGCAGAATCTCTGACCAGATTTGGACGGAGAACAAAGCTTCCTCCACAACAATTTTGACCTTATTCAGCATTTTGACCCACTCACAGGTAGCAACCTCTGGAGGAGAATCGTTTGTCTCAATGAATCCCCCACAAACATCTCCAATGGCTTTAATCACACTTGGACACCAGAGAAGAAGGGGAAGACCAAACACCCTAATCCAGATCAAATCCGTACCCTCACCTTCAGAGAAAGGATCCGGGTAGAAGCACCCCACACTCGCACCCCACCAATCCAGCAAGAGAGAGTTCCTTCCCATATGCCAAGGCCCATTATGCAAAATCCACTCCGCTTCAGCTCTTGATGGGCAGATGAACAAGAAGATATCATCTGCCATCTTCTTCACTCTAATTCCCCCCACCTCCCTCCACATTCTACTCACCCAAATCTCCACTTCTCTAATCCCCACCCCCGCCGAAATCTTCCAACCAAACAATTGCGCAAAAACTCTCTTCTTGCTTCCACCGCCTTTGTCTTTGTAACAACTACCAATTTATCCTCATACTTTTTAACCTCCGTCACCCCAAAACCAGGCCAAGCTCCTGCCACCACCGCTTTGCTATAGGAGTTGGCCCTTGTCCTCGCATCCTTCTCCTCTCTTCAATACTAGTTACTTGCTTCTCACCTCCTCTTCCCACCAGAAGAATTCCTGGGAGGAAAGTTACAAAACATCTGGACTAGCAAACTCTTTAATCAACTGAAACTTAACACCGATTGTTGGGGTTAACAGTCCCCTGAGTTAACATCGTAATTTGAATTTTCATATTCTTCTCAAAGTCATATACTATGTCCTTGAGACTCATTGCTAGTGTGTCTGTGTTCATGCAGTAAGGAAACAATTAAAATGTTCAGTTTCTACAACTTTTAGTAAGGAACTAGTGCTGGTAGAAATGGATAAGGCAAAAGGTGAACAGAAATAGAATATAAACAGAAACTATTTGTCATTAGAAGTTCAACTAGTAGTGGAGTGTGTTTTCTTTCCTTTGGGCTGGATTTCATCCATGTGGCAGTGTTGGTTGGTAGGTATGCATATGAACTTTTTTTCTCTGGTTATGCCTAGATATGTGTGGTGATAGTAGGGTTTTCGGGTGCTGAACCCATGGCAACAACAATGTGGTTATAATAGTACTTTATTGTGTGGTGTGTGGTGTAGTGCTGAATAGTAAAGGGCGATTTTTTTCTTACCATAAGTGAATTCTTTTGTGGTGTGAGATGATTTTGTTATGATGGCAACAACTAGAGAGGGTAGTGATAATAAGACAAGTGTTATGATTTCTCCCGATTACCTGAATGTTCAAATGACTTCTATCAAATTAAATGGTGAGAACTATGTGCTATGGACTAAATCTGTGAAAGTGTTTTTGAGAGCCAAGAAAAAGGTGAAACATGTGAGAGAGGAGAAACTTTCTTCTGATTCTCTAGGGTTTAGTGAGTGGGAACAGGATGATGCACAGATTATGACCTGGTTGTGGAATAGCATGAAACCTAAAATTAGTGTGAATTTTATGTTCTTGGATACAACTAAGGAAATCTGGGACCATGCTAAGAAACTCTATTCTATCCAAGATAATACCACTAGAGTGTACCAACTTTACCAAGAGTACTTTAATCTGAAGCAGGGTAATCAAAGCTTAGAAGAATACTATGCAAGCATGAGAAACCTCTGTAATGAGCTTAATGTGTATCACCCTCTAACTCCAGGTGTTCAGATTTAGCAGCAACAACGAGAGCAACTTGATGTGACAAGGTTTTTAGTGGGCTTAAAACTTGAATATGAACCTTTTCGAGCACAAATATTGGGTGGATCTACTCTCCCCTCTCTTGTGGAAGTGTTTGCCCGACTTCGGAGGATTTCCATTGACCCTATAGAGTCTTCCTCTCTCTTGGAAAGGTTTGGTTTTGTGGTGACAAGAGGGGGAGGTCGTGGAAATAGAGGTGGTGGAGGTGGTCGTGGATTTCCAGGGACCCGAGGTGGTCCTATGTTTAATTGTACTGGTGGCCGCAGTGGAGGTCGAGAGTCAAGGGGAGGTCATGGTAGAGGAAGAAGTATTGGTACTAGGAAATGCACATACCGTGGATTAGAGGGACATACTATTAACTTTTGTTTTGACTTACATGGTCCACCCAACACTTGGGCTAAATCATGCTATGACTAGTGGTGGTGGTACAGTTAGTGAGAACGAGCAAGCTGATTAGACTCCCTCCACATCTACTGGTGCTTCTAGGAAGGAAATGGTGAGTGTCCCACGTGAAGTATATGAGAAGTTTCTTTAGACATCCTCTCAGCAAAACACAACTACTCTTGCACATTCAGGTATGGTTTGCTTGGCTTCCAAACCTTCACACTGGATCATTGACTCTGAAGCCTCTGATCATATGACTGGGATTCTAGATATGTTTTTTTCACTTTCTCAGTCTTCTACATCCCAAACAGTTACCATTGCTAATGGTAATGGTTCTACCTCTCCCATTTGTGGTGTTGGTGATGTTGATTTTACCTTCTTATCTTTATCCTCTGTCTTATACCTAAGTTCCCTTTTGATCTTATGTCTGTTAGTAGATTAACCAAGTTCCCTTTTGATCTTGTGTTTTTCAGGATCTTAAGACGGGGATGAAGATTGGTGGAGGGTATGAGGCAGGTGAATTGTATTATCTTGATGGTGGTGGTCCGAAAGTAGCTCTTCAGTCCTCTCTTATTCCTCTCCAGTGGCACTATAGGCTTGGTCATCCGTCGCTCAAGGCTTTGAAGTTATTAATCCCGTCTTTAAGTTCCATCGTTGGATTGTGATTCGTAGCTTGGGAAACACCAAAGAGTCTCTTTTAGTCCTAGAGTTGATAGTTGTGTTTTGAGTCTTTTCTCTTTAGTCCATTCAGATGTTTGCGATCCAAACAAAGTAGTGTCATACAATGGTTATAAGCATTTTGTAATTTTTGTTAATGACTTTTCAGGGATGACATGGCTATATCTTATGAAAGACAGAAGTGAATTGTTCTCTATCTTTCAAAAATTTTATGCTGAAATCCGTACCCAATTTGGAGTTCATATTAAAATTCTTCACTCGGATAATGCAAAAGATTACACCTCAGCAATACTTTGAGCACCATGGGGTAATTCACCAAACTTTTTGTTCTTATACCCTACAACAAAATGGTGTGGCTAAACGGAAAAACCGACACTCACTTGTAATTGCTCAATCAATTATGTTTCATAAAGATGCATTTTGTAACACGTGCATTTAACTTGTCTAGTCCAGGCCCTAAATTTTGAACAAAACAAACACAACCAAAGACTCTAGGAGTAAGAGGGAATGGAGAAAGAGTACGAAACAAGATTGAGAAAGGAAATTGACTTCCAAGGATGAACATGGGCATCCGATTGATGAGAAAACATGATATAAGGACAACATCACTCCAAAAACGCTTTGGAACATTTCAGCAATACTTTGAGCACCATGGGGTATATCACCAAACTTCTTGTTCTTATACCCCACAACAAAATGGTGTGGCTAAACGGAAAAACCGACACTCACTTGTAATTGCTCAGTCAATTATGCTTCATATGAATGTTCCAAAGCGTTTTTGGAGTGATGTTGTCCTTATATCATGTTTTCTCATCAATTGGATGCCCATGTCCATCCTTGGAAGTCAATCTCCTTTCTCAATCTTGTTTCGTACTCTTTCTCCATTCCCTCTTACTCCTAGAGTCTTTGATTGTTTTTGTTTTGTTCAAAATTTAGGGCCTGGACTAGACAAGTTAAATGCACGTGTTACAAAATGCATCTTCCTTGGTTACTCCAGAACCTAGAAAGGGTATAAGTGTTATAACCTCAGCTCTCATCGGTCCTTTGTGTGTTCTGATGCCACTTTGTTTGAGTCGGTTCCATTCTTCTCGAATGTTGATGTCCCTCCTCTTGCTCCTATGTTTTCACTTCCAATCCCAATTGAGGACCCTCTTCCTATGGTTCTTGTTCTATCTCAGTCACTGTTTTCTCCAGTGCAGGTTAATATTGAGAGGCCACCAATTACACAAGTGTATACTCACAGAAGAACATCGGCCCTTCCTCCAGTTCAGCCCGAGTCGACAGATCCTGTGGTTGCACCTCCTCCTTCTGACATTGATCTTCCTATTGCATTGTGGAAAGGTAAACGTAGTTATACATGTCATCCTATTTCTCATTATGTTTCTATTGCTCTCCAGGGTGGCGACAAGCAATGGAAGAGGAATTGTTTGCTCTGGCACACAACCACACATGGGAACTTACCACTCTCCCTCCTGGTAAGCATGTCGTTGGATGTAAGTGGGTCTACACAGTAAAATATCGTCCAGATAGTAGTGTGGAACGGTTGAAAGTCAGGTTAGTGGCCAAAGGCTATTCTCAATTATATAGTGCTGACTATACGGAGTCATTTTCTCCTGTGGCTAAGATTGGTTCAGTTCGGGTGTTGATTTCTTTAGCAACAATGTATGATTGGCCTCTCTTTCAGCTTGACATAAAAAGTGCCTTCTTACATGGTGATCTAGTTGAGGAAGTATATATGGAGCAACCACTAGGGTTTGTTGCTCAGGGGGAGGATGGTAAAGTTTGCCGACTTAAGAAGGCAATTTATGGATTGCATCAATCTCCATGTGCATGGTTTGGCAGATTCAGTGAAGAACTTTGGCATGAAACAGTGTCAAGTAGACCATTTTGTGTTCAACTGTGAATCAAAAGCTAGGAAAATCTTGTTAGTGTTGTATGTGGGTGATATTGTCATAACTAGTAGTGACAACAATGGGATTGACAGGTTGAAAAACTTTCTACAAGATCACTTCCACACAAAAGATTTGGGTAAACTAAAATATTTCCTGAGAGTTGAAGTTACAAGGTTAAGGCATGGAATTAACTTGTGCCAAAGGAAGTATGTTCTTGAATTACTTGAAGAAACAGGGTTGTTGGGTGCCAAACCAGTTGAAACACCCATGGAACCGAATGTTAAGTTGAGTATTGATGCTGGTGAAGAGTTTGATGGCCCTAGAAGGTATAGGAGGTTGGTGGGAAAATTGAACTACCTGACTATTACCCAGCCAGATATATCCTTTGTTGTAAGCATGGTGAGTCAGTTTATGCAAAAGTGGAGGAACTCTTGAGATAGAAGGGTATACAGATGCTGACTGGGCCAGATTTGTGTCTGACCGGGGATCCACCACAGGGTATTGTACCTTCCTTGGTGGCAATCTGGTAACTTGGAAGAGCAAGAAACAAAGTGGTGTCAAGAAGTAGTGCAAAAGCCAAGTACAGGGCTATGGCTCATATTACATGTGAACTAGTGTGGATAAAAAATCTTTTGCAGGAAATTGGGTTTTCAATTGACAGGCCCATGAGGTTGTATTGTGATAATCAAGCTACTGTCCACATTTCTTCTAATCCAGTCTTTCATGAGAGAACAAAGCATATTGAAGTTGACTGCCACTTTGTAAGAAAAAAGGTGATCAATTATGTGATAAATATAGCTCATGCAAGTTCAGGAAACCAGTGGGCATATCTGTTTACAAAAGGGCTGAGTCGGGGAAGAGTGAATTGCATATGTGACAAGCTGGGACTATATGATATATACTCTCTAGCTTGAAGGGGAGTGTTAGAATTGACAGTACAAGGGTAGGTAAGTTTTTTGACTATCTAATTAAGGTTAAGTTGTCTACTTTGTCTGGGTTTAAGTTGTGTGTCCCATACTTAATGAGGGACAACTTTGTCTTTTGTAATCTAATACAAAGAGTATAAATACAAAGTGGGTCGACTGAGAGAGGTGACTTTTCTTCTTCTCAAACCGAACCCTTTCTCCTTCTCTCTCTCTCTCTCTCTCTCTCTCTCTCTCTCTTCTTCTTCTTCTTCTTCTTCTTCTTCTTCTTCTTCTTCTTTTCTTACTTACTTCAGACCTAGGACTGAACTAGGTTTAATCGAATTATTCACAAGTTGTAGGTGGCATCCTCTAGGGCAATAAATAGGGGTAAAATCCCATGGAGATGTACAAGGGCAGCAGTTTTGCAGTGTGCTTGAGCAGAAAGAAATTTAAGGATAAGGAAAACAGTTTCAAGGTCATTATCATAATCAAGGTTGTTCATTGGGTCAAAACGTCAGATTTGTTTGTTCAATTCTCCATTCATGATAACCGCAGAAGGTGGAAAATAGTGGCTTAGTCTTCTACTGGAAAAAGAAATAATATGCTGTTTTGAGACCTCCACCATGTTCCTTCTATAAGCTGAATTTAGGTGGATGCAGCCTAGGCAATCCAGGGATGCCAGGGGATTGATGAGGAACAGTGCAGAGAATATAATTGCTTTATTTTCAGGACCAGTTGGCGCAGGAGACTCCACTAGGGCAGAGCTCATGGCAGTGCTAACTGGTTTAAGAAAAACAGATTCTTTGAACTGTACAAATGTTATCATTGGAGGGGATTCCAAGGTAGTCACAAACTGGTTGAAGAGTAATCAGGAGGGATGTACCATAAGGTTTTGTACTTTTTCCCGGTGTTAAATATTAATAAAATTCCTGTTTCATTGCTGATAAAATAACCTCGGCATTATTTGATCCCTTCCCTGTCCTTTTTTTGTTTTTTCTTTTTTTTATTTTTTTTGTAAATTGTTTCCATGAATTTTCTGTAATGAAGGTCTGTGAGGTTTAGTATCATGCCTTCACTCTTTCAGGCTTGTGTATTTGGATTCCCTAATTGTTTACCTAATTACCTGGTAAATAACTGGCTTTTGTTGTTTATGTAAATTACAGATTACCAGTTTACCACCCTGTACTTTGGGGTTAGTGACATTTATCCCCCCGAATTTTCAATTGCAACAAAAATCCCCCTAAACTTTCAGATTCAAACACTTTGCGCCCTCTCTGTTAACTGGATTGTTGGAGGAAGTTAATTTACTAAAATGCCCTTTCAAGATTCGTATGGGCAAGAGGACAACATTTCAAAATGACAAAAATTAGCAGAGCAAATGACACTCTCTCTTTCTCACCCACTTTGCTTCTAAACCCTAATAAAACAAATTGTAAGAAAAGGGCAAAATGGTCCTATAAATTAAGGGAATGATAGTTTGGGGATTTAGAAGTGTTTAACAAGCACTTGACAGTTACATGATAATCTTTTTCAAGGTTAACTGATGGAATGCTAATGAAGGGGGCAAATTGTTGGGGTCTGAAAGATTAGGGAGTCTTTGTTGCAAATGAAAATTCGGGGGGCTAAGTGTCATTACCCCCAAGTACAGGGTGGTAATCCATAACTTACCTTTTGTTTTTTGAACCACTTAGATCGGGATGCTTCACTTATCATATTCAGACCTGCATTTTCTGTTAAATTAATACTACCAATACTACCAGAAAATTTTGATTACCCGAACTCCGCTTTCAAGCATACTATTGATACCCTTATTTGTGTTCCATTATGTTTCTCTTTGCTTTCTTTCTTTCCAATGCAAGCATTTTCCTTATTTATTGGTAAGTATACCATTTTCCTACACACTCCATTCTCACTTGGTTTCAATTTTACATGTTTTCATTGGAACTGTATTGTCCACATGATAGTCGGAAGCAAAGAAAAGAAAAGCGCAGTTGCAAGAAGCCAAAAGGAAGAAAAATATTAAGAAGATAGAGCGTAAGATGGCTGCGGTAGCAAGAGAAAGAGCATGGGCTCAGAGGTTAGCAGAGCTGCAGAAACTTGAGGAGGAGAAGAAAAGAACCATGGATTGATAGATACTTCCTGGTGATCCTACATTCCTACTACCATTTTTTTTGTCTTGATTGAATGTGAAAACCAACTTCTCGATTTTTTTTCATGAGATCCATGTGTTTTTTCTTTGTTGGGTATTTAGGCTCTTGCAAGAACTTGTTACATCTTTGGTGATTAATTAGTTAGACACAAGACTTGTAATTATCGTGAGCATGCATTTATGTGCAGTAACATATGACTTCTCCATATGGTACCAGTTTGTTGAAATGGTTCCCTTTTAATGGTAAAGGAAGCAAAGCGCCAACCTCTGGTACAGTGGATGATTTTCTTCATTTGTCTTGTTCTTACAGGCTGTTACTGGGTCCTTAAGACTGGAAATGTTCACTAGCTGGTGGAATTGTTACCATCCAGGAAGGCTGGAATATAAAGAGAAAAAACAAATTTAAGAAACTTAGTGCTTCAAAACTAAGAGTTGCAGCACAGTTCTAATCCAATAATTTTTCTTCTTTTCTTTCCTTTCCAAACTTTCTTAACAGTTTATACTTTTCTATAGACATGTCTGCAAGTCCTTGTGATTTCATCTTTGCTGAGTCAGATTTCCAGACACATCAGATTTTGATCCCCATGTCCATGTCCATGTCCATGCAACACTGGTTTTACTTTTGCTCCAAGGAGGTTGCTGGGAAATCTTTTAATTTTTTTTCTAAAATCAGCTGTAAGTTATTTAATTATTTTTTCGATCAGCAGTTATTTAATTATTTATTGATTTAATCAGATTTTGATCCCCATGTCCATGTCCATGTCCATGCAACACTGGTTTTACTTTTGCTCCAAGGAGGTTGCTGGGAAATCTTTTAATTTTTTTCTAAAATCAGCTGTAAGTTATTTAATTATTTTTTTTATCACCAGTTATTTAATTATTTATTGATTTAATTTGTAGATTCATATTTTATACTTAATATACAATTAGATAATATTTAAGTTTAACTATTTATTATAGAATGTGTATACATTTATCATTTTATTTTGTTCCATATAGGTGATTCCTGGCCTCCTTAATTAAACTTGTCACAAGTCAGTATTTCAGTTCCCATTAGAACTGAAATATAGGTGATTCCTGGCCTCCTTAAGACTAAAGATTGTAGTTTGTTTTGTTAGGTATCTTCAATTTCTGAAATAGGTTTAATTTGGTCCCTGGACCATCTCATTTGAATTCAGTAGTTCAGAAATTGCCAGATTTAGCACATATAATAGCATGGGATCTTCAAACATTAGGTGGAGCTGCATTAGATTAGTCACCATCAATAATTAAAAGAAAAGAAAAGATAAAAATGAAGAGAAAAGGATGCAAATACTGCTTGATTAGCATTTACAAGGAGTCCCTGCTGTATTCTGTGAAATGTTCTTGTGAGTTTCTTGTAATCTTGCCTCAACCTAAGAAATTTCAGCAAAAGTGATTGGAAAGCATTGTCCTTTTACAGGTAGATCCTGTAATGGTTATGGCAGGGTCCTAGATGCCCCTGTGTTCTCCACATCAGCATTCCCTAGATCAAATCGAACTAAGCTTTCCTATTTATTCCCCATCTAAATTGCACTCTGCAAATTCAGATTCATTGCTGAACAGAACATAAAGTTGTGTTCCTGATTTCAGCTGAGTTCTAAATCATGCATAATTATGACTTAAATGAAGCACTAGTATTCTGCTTGGCAATGTTGGCATCAAAGTTGTGAAGGAAATGCATTTCATGAGCCTCATGATTTGTGTAATTGCTTCAACTTATAGCAGGTTTCCACGGGTAGGTCACTCGTTTGTATGACCTTATCCCCTGCCCGGTGGTTGGACCTCTAGGCTATGCGGCAGTTATGGCTCTTATGCTGATCCAATTTGCTATTTTACTTTTCGCCTTAGGCTGCATTTGTGTAAGGTGTAAATTCAAATTTTACACGATGGAAAAATGTGAACCAATTTAGTGATCGATGGAAATCGGGACCGGTTGATTTTGAAAATTTACACCGATCATGTTTGGCTGTCTAAGGTGTAAATTAAAAAACTATTTGATTAAAGGTGAACAAATTGGGTCTCGGCGGAAAACACACTAGAGACAGTGAGACCCAACACACCAGAGAAGTTTTTTCGCATAAAAACTGGGTATCGACAGAGCAACAGCTTCTGCTTTCACCGCTCATCAATGCTTACTGCCAGGCGTAAGCATTGAATGACCCCATCCAAGCAATGCTTACACAGTGAATCTTACAACGTAGTGAATCTTACGCAATGCTTCAATGTGTACACCGGCAGTAATCTTATGCAGTGAATCTTACGGAGTTGGGTCTCACCGCTCACTGATAATGTTGAATCTTAGAGAGAGAACAGGGGAGGCCGTTGGACAGAGGAGACGCAAGGTAACCGTTGAACAGAGAAAAGTAAAGTTTTACACCGATTGATGAAGTATATTAACACCCCTACCAAATGCCTGCAAAATCGAACTGGGGTGTAAGGTTTATCCCGGTTCTCATTTACATTTTAAACAAACGCAGACTTAATTATTTGAGTGATTCAACAGAAATTGTAAGAAGATGACATTCCTACTTTTCCACTAGTCATCTCACAAATTAGAGGATTTGTTGGGATTAAAATCTTGAAGTAAACAGATATTTATCAGCCATTTGGTGTTTATCAAGTTAACTAACCACCATCAAAATTAGGAGAATGATTTGTTTTCAAATTGACTATCATTTTTGAAGAAACCATTCATTTTCCTAGTAGTCTTTGGGTTTGGACAATTCTTTCATTATATCTACTTGAGGTTTAGGCGTGGGCTGGACCAAACATTTGGATTGGCTTCGGTACACTTTCCATGGTCATAGTGCAGTACGCTGTAACCTTACAAAAATGGTTACCTCATCAAATATGTCATGTCGTTTCGGCCATGGATGGCTCATGGCACCCTGTAAAAATTAACTCATTGTCATTCAAATTCAAAGGGTTATAAAATCCCATATGCTGATTTGCTCTACTCAATTTTTTTTTTTTTTGAAGCACTGTGCTTTGGTTTTGCACCATTCAAATAACTCAAGGGCCTCAAGTCAAGGCCAATAACCTAGCAGTTGAGAACTTGAGATGGTAACTCAGCATTGTTTCTAGAATGGAGACACAAGATTGAGGCCTCCAATCCGCAGTATGGCCAGTGGGCCTGGTTCATTTTGCTATGTCCCCATTGGTGTCTCTACTAAGCTGTGCTGAGAACGAACGACTAACCTAACCATTGAGATACCAAGAGATACTCCGCTTTAGGCTTTTGGTACCCATCAGAGAAAACAATTCTCATCAATCAAACAAACGTTTGTGTCACGATGCACTTAGTCTTTGTGTCCATTTGGGAGGGGCTTTCAGGACACGGCTTCTCACGTTCCAAACTGTGCCTCACACAGAAGCCCATCCAAATGGGTTCTTTGATCAAACGAAGGCTCAAAGTATCCATATTGAGAGTGTTCAACCAGGCATCCAAATCACGGTGGATATGATAATAGAGCATGCACGGGTGACCCTAAAAGTCGATATATATGAATTGATATATTGTGATACTTTTAACCTTGGATCAAATTATATATGAACTGATACATTGCGATATTTTGAACCTTGAATCAAACTAAAAGGCAATAGCCCTTTGATGTGATGAAGGGCAATATAATTTATAAACTTCATATATAATGTGGGGGCTCAAAGATATTTTCTTTTCTAAAGCAGCATCTCTAATGAAAGCAGAAAGCAGAAGGGAGTAGTAGTATTCCATCTGTCCATTTCTCCCTTTAGAGGGTTGCAACTTGCAATCATCATTGTCCTGGCTGTAGCACCGCAAGCAGGAATGACTTTGGTTGTGCAATAACAATTACCTCAACCCGGCCGCCTGATGAGTGATGAATCCTAGAGTAGGGGGGGGGGGGAGGGGGAGGAATTAGTAGTTACAATGGACAACCTGTACAAACAGACTTTTGGAGGTTGGCATCATAGACATGGGTGGTGCTGGTTATCTCCACGCATTGTCCCATCAAAACCAAACCAACCCAGAGATGGGGACGAGACCCAGATGGGACTTTGGGAGTGTTCTTAAAATCAAACTCTCTCTCCCTCTCTATAGCTGGAAGGTTAAAAAGGACGTTGCCAATACGAAGGACAGCGACACAAGAGCTACCGTTTTGCAAAGAAATAAAAAGCAAATCTATTTACTCATGGATCTACTTATTTATTATCCATGTACTTTGTTTATGTTTATGGACCCACAATTCAATTGACAGGCTTCACCATGGAAGCTTCTCCTGATTTACATTACATCCACTCCATGAAATGAGGTCCAGTCCACCAGTTCTCAAGTGGACCCCAACCATGGCTGCTCTTCATCTTCAATTCCTTTTATCATCTTTCTCTCTCTTTATATATTTATAGGCAAAAGCAAAGAGATGCAGTTGAACTCTTAAGATGAGATGGGTGTGACAAAGACAGGCAGTTTCCTTTTCATCTTCACTGTCGGAAAGTGGACGATGTAATCTTCCTCAGCCACCCATCTGCATGCAAGCAACACGAAGAGGATCAGACCAATATAAAAAGACAACTTCTCATGGGATTACGTTGAGATATAAGCGGAATGGGTATGAGATAGAGAGATACATATATATCCACACATTATCCAATACCATGGCTGCATTGGTTGATGGCACTGAATCCCAACCCAACACTTCGTACCAAACTTTTTTGATATACACATTTATTAATTCGTACCAATCTCTACTAGCCTCAATCTTTTGGAGCTTAGCCACAGAATCTGACAACATTTTACATTTGGTCAGACATTAATTGCACTCTAGCTCAAGCTTTGTGGTTAGCTCAGCAAAAACAAATAACCCAGATTGATTTCTCCAATCTTTTCTTTTGGTAGATGAAAGGGCCTCATGTACTTGAATATGGACAAAAATTTCGACCGAAATACATTGAAATTTTAACAAATTTGCTTAAATTTGTTCAAATTTTTAGGATCTTCAAAATAGAAATTTCATCAAGTTTCAGAAAAATAAAAAAC
Organism: Nelumbo nucifera; assembly: GCF_000365185.1. The sequence goes on from NW_010729172.1 coordinate 623,390, forward strand.
CATGGTTGTACCATCAGACCCAAAACACAAACCTAACTAGGCAAACTTCCCATCCAATGCCTACTAGATTTGATAATTGAGCCTCTTCGACCCAGACATCCAACCTTACATCAAACAATCAATTCAGACAATTCAAAGATTTAAACAAATTGCACCCTTTTCGTTTTTTATTTTTTTATGAAAGGATAATGGTATCTAGCAGGTTTTGGACACAAAAAAAGGGCCCAGGGTGTAATCCAGCCGAGTTGAGTTGATATATTGCACTACTCAAATTTGATCCAACTCTTACTTTTGAGACTCAAAGTCGAACTTAATTGAGTTTTATTTTTCCTATTCAAACTTGGCTCAATAAGATACTCAGCATATTCAAGTATCAACTTGGCTTGACATCTTGGCATACGCCAAAGAGAAGAGGGAGTGGTGAAATAGGGAAGTCGTTGCTAGAGTTTGGCATGTGTGACTGTGAGAGTGACAAATGAGTTGCGGATATATATATATAGAGAGAGAGAGAGAGAGGCTTTAGTGGGAAGGTGAAGATTAGCAGCGTTAGCTCAAAGGATAGAGGGCCGGGGTAGAGTGAAGAATGAAGCGAAGAACTAATAAAATGCAAAAAGGCAACCCTAAGTGAAAAGAATCATAAAATATTAATTAGCATAATATATTGAGTGTATGATAAATAAAATAATATTTTATTAATTACTCGATTAGGCTCATGAGCCACTAAAGTCGAGTACTACAAAACTCGATTTTCAACTCAATTAACTACTCATACTCGTTTCAAACTCGATTATCCATCAAATGAGATGGGGTTCTAGTAATTTCATCTTTCCCCAAAGGAATAAAAGGAAAATTTTGAATTCCAATAATAAAATAAAAAAGATACAACCATTCATTTCTTGAATATTAATTAGAAACTGTGAAAAACTAGTTAATATTCTTAAATTCCAATTGAAATATTATAAAATTCTGACTAAAATAAGTCCAGGTAAATATATATTCCGAAATGTTGGAAATTTTAAGTGAAATTTAAAAACAAGTTTATGGGCAATTGTTTTTATTACCTGAAACGGGTGACAAGATGATGAAGGAAAATGGAGACTTCGAGCCTAGAGAGTTCAAGACCAGGGCACAACCGCTGCCCTCCTCCAAACGGTGTAAAACAGTAATTATTGTTGATGTTTCCTCCTTTTCTCTGTCATAACAAAGGAGATTTTTAAAAGGAAATAAATAAAGACAAGAAAAACCTGTACAGCAGTAGACTGTACTCAGAAATCTGAAATTACAGTCACCTCCTAGTCTATTAGTAGCTCCCCTATAATTCTCATCCTACCCATGGATTTGGCATCAATCCACGGTCAGGAATCATTCTACCCCTAAGGTGGAACTAAGATTTCTAGGGTGGACTGAACAGTTAAAACCCGTAAACATTTTCATATTTTACAAAAAAAAAAAAAGAAAACAGTTAAAAAAGCAAAAAGATGATTTGGATACAATCACTCAAAAAGACCATGGCCATCCTATTTTATAATCACTACCTAATGCCAAAAGAAGACTTGCCACATGCTCCTCAATGTGGATGTAGAAGTGCAATGTATTTAACTGGTACAGATACAAAGTAAGCAACATTTAAAAACAAAGACCTCAAGTTCATTGCATGTGCAGTTCCACTCACTGGTTAATTTCTTTTGGGTGCTTCTCAACTTATTTTTATGGTGAGAGATGATGGATGATTGTGAAATTCAGGGCCCAGCATTAACAGTTAACATGACTAGTTGAGAATATGGCATGATCTTTCCACCTCAATTGGTTAGGAGCCAAGCTAAGGGGGTGACATGACCTCTCACCACTGCAATTAGGCAGTGCCTACTCTACTGTCTAAAGCCATCTATCTAATCTAACACAATACCAAATTCTGGTGGGCAGCTTCTCTCCCAATTCTACACCTCCAAGGATTGGATGCATTTAAGCCATTTGTTTCATTCTTAGTGAAGCACAATCTTTACTTTTCAAGATTCTGCCTTCTTTTCTTCATGTTTGTGTTTGTGGTTTTCACAATCTTTGTCCTGGATCATGCATAAAGCAAAATTGTACTAGAACTAAAAAGTCATATCATGATTTAGAAAGAGAAACCCATGTTTGCCTCCAACTTTTCCTCAAGAGTGTTCCTTTGGGTGTCAAGTTGAGGAATGGGCTTCGTTATTATTAATGTTCAACTAGCTCTTAGGATCACCCTCTGCCCAATAAAGCCAACCAATAAATGCCCACAAGTGAATTGACGGTATTGTTGCCATCATTGTCATCTAGGCTGTATGTGTATTAACCATTTTTGGGCTGCTGCATGAACCGAACCTTCATGCTTGCAATACTTAAAAGGAGAGAGTCATGAGATTAAAGCCCACCATTGTCCAAGTAACTTTTGACCACCAACCTTGGCAAATTGACATAAAAAGTGCACAAGGGGTTCTATCTGAGCAAGAGCAATTTTGATGAATGAATTAATTGGCTAGTAGAGGTTGGAATAGACAAAAAGGAATGAGATGGAAGTAATAAGAACTGATTCAAGTACCCATAATTTTAACAATAGATATGGCACTGAAGTTGGGACAGGTTCAGACAATGATGATAATGATGGTGATATTCTTCTTATTTTTTAAACTAATATTCAACAACTCGGCCATTTAGTTCTAGGTCTACTGCTTTTTTTGTTTTTCTGAAAGATTAGATTAGCACAAATACACATACAAATTTATACTATATAAAAGCATATGCTTGTCTTGGGTTCCATACTAGTCATAAAAGTTAAATCCAAATACCATTTTTACTTGCATAAGTGCATAGCATATTCCCTTACACTAGTAATAATTAATTCTAATAATTTGGCACAATTCTCTTCTAGTCCCCTTGCACTAAAACTTACCTGCCATCGCCAAGGATCAAATTGGTTAGTGTTCTCATAATTCTCTTCATTCATGTGAACAGAAATAAAGGAAGCCAGTACACACCACCCCTTTGGAATAAAATAACCTGCAAAAGAGCCCAGATAACATAAATGAAGTTCTGTTCATTTCTATTAAAAGAAGTGAGTGGGGTGGGGTGGGGTGGGGGAGTTCAATAACTCACTACAAAGAACATACCCTTGATTTCTATATCTCTGAGAACTTTTCTCCAAACACCATTAATGATGTTTGCCATTCTAAGGGTTTCATTAATCACCTATTGAGAAGATAAAGACAAGACAGAAGAGACACAGTTCAATTAATAACAATAGTGAACAAAGAAACGAATAATATCTACTGGATCTCTGAACTATATAGTTCCATCTCGTTCATCTCACGTTTTGAGTGAATGGCAACGACATGTAATCCGTCCAAGCATAATCTTCACCTAATTGTGTCTTCTGTCTTTTCAACTCCATGTTCTCCTCCTACCACCAAACACAAACAGAGCAAATAAAAAAAAAATCATGAAATAAGGCCAAATCATACAATTGCAGTAGGGTAGAGCACCATCTTAAATCAAGACAGAGGAGCTATACATCCAGGCCGACGTGGAAGTAAAGGCCCAATCAGAGATCCAGAGGATCTCTAACCCGGACCATAGTGGAGGCCCAATCATAAGGCAAGCTATAGCGGTATAGCCTATAGCCTATAGAGTATATAGTTAATGGTGATGACCCGACTATGAATATTTCGGATCGGGTTGAGCATCGCCCTGTCGGTCCCAGAAAGATTTAGTTATGATCCTTGGCCGACGATCCACCTAAGGGCTCGTACACTGGTCGGACAGTGTAGATACCTAGATTCAGACGGTCTGATTAGCCACGTGTACGGCTCAAGGAAGATTGGAGGGTGTATAGCAACCCATAACGACAAACAACCATCCTGAAGAAAGTACATTCCGATTCCATGTTAATTACTATTCAGTTATACCTCCTTGCGTAAAGAAGGTATAGTAAGCCAGTACACAACAAAAGGCATCAGAAAAAAAACGATATATAATAATTATCTAAAAACTTTTTTTTGTTTATTTTTTGGGATATGAAACCTAAAAAGATTGATGCATTTTAGTTGACGTGAACGTTCCTTCACTGTTCACTACGCCTTCACACGTGCCCGGGCCCACTGCCTTTGGATAGATCTGAACCCTAAGACTAGTGGGCCAACCATTTATCATCGTAACAGAGGGACCACATGATGAACGTTCCGGATCGATTTGTAAGTGGAGCCACGTGAATGTTCAATACTTCAATGTGAGATTAAACTTTTCCGTTAATAAATGAAATCGACAGCTAGTGGTCCATAGGATAGGAGAATAGTGTAGACTATAAAGAGGTGGTCCTTACATCTGACAACCGTCCAATCAAGATCGCACGGCGGTGGGGAACGCACCGCACCCATACTTAAATAGGGGCGGGCCCCTTCACATCTTTTTCCATCTCACTCGTGTGTATGTTCTTCTTTTATTGGAAGAATAGCATGGTAGTACGTCCATAATTAAAAGTCAAAACTTAAGAAAAGGGTTTTTTATTAGAATACCCTTTATATTTTTATAGATTTTTTAAAACACCTTTACAATCAATTTATTTAATCGACTTTTTATCAATAATTGTTTTTTAAACTACTAATATGATCACTTAAACTGAGTTTCAAATATATGATTATTTATTTCAAAATTACCTTTAATTCTTATATATAAAATACAAAATTGAGCAAATACAACCAAGTAACATGGTTGTTTGTGTCTTATTAAGGGCAAAATTAATGTTTTCATTTTTGTTTTTTCATTAAATTTATCAAATAGAAATTAGGGTCAAAATTATTATTTTCCACTGTTATCTAATTGAGGTTTGATTAAGTAAATTGATTGCCAACTACGAGGTGTTTTAGTAAAATCCAAACTATAGTATAGATTTATTGGGCGTTTTAATAAATAACAAAAAAATTCAATGTGTCTCTTGGGAACGTACACGTGGCACACAGAACCCTTGGATCAGATGGACCCGAAGGAATCTATTTCTTAACCGTCAGTTTAGTAAAGCAAACGTGATGTATTAGTATTACCACTAACTGCTTTAAAGCGAGGGGAGACTCGCTGAGATAATTGACTGCCAGTGTCATCAGCATGGGCACCGAGTCCTCTCCTGGGATCATCATCTCTATGATATTCCCACTGATGAAATCCAACGGTAGATGTTGTTTGTCTTCTGTTTCTCCTGCGTCACACAATAAAACATCTATTGCGTCCATGAGAGGACCTCTCTCATCTATACTCTCCATTCTCATTTTCCTCTCCTCCACAATCCTCTTCACCATCTTCAACAGCCTCTCCTTAGCCTATAATTAGAAAAAAAAAAGGAAGAGTAGAATCAGTATACAGAGAATTCACCAGTCACCAACACAATGGAGATCTTAACAATTACCTTCAGTGATTTATATAGCCTGGTTCCCGGTAGCTTAATCGGTAAGCAGACCAATCCTTTAATGAATTCTCCGAATTCTCTCTTCAGAAACTGTAAATCTTCACCTGGGCCAACGCTCATCAACACCCTAACCAATACTTGAAACGTAATCTGAGATACATAGAAGAAAAGTTTGATCAAGATTTGAAAGAAAACAGTGAAAATGAACAGAAATGAAGAGAAACCCACGTTTCTGGTTTCTTCCTGCATGTAAACGAGATCTCCATCCCTCCAAGCCTCCATGGCTTTGTTGACAGCATTCTCTATCTCTCGTGTGATTCGAACTTTGAGTTGAGGTGATCTAAAGAAGCCTCCGATCAACCCATGCACTCTCTTTTGTAGATTACCATTCATTTGAAGTATAGAAGATTTTCCCAGTAGTTCTGTGATCGATTTGGGGTAGAAAGGGACGAAGATGCTTCCATTGTTCTGTAGAATTACCTTGTTCACGTCTGGATCGGTCGAGATTATGATGGGCATTCCTAATATGTGAGATTTGAACACATTACCGTATCTGAGAATTGAAGAGAAAGAGAGATGATGATAATGAGAAGTAGTGAAAACTATAGAGTTACAAAACCATACAAAATTAAAAAGCAACAACAAAATCCCCATATGATAAACCAGAAAGAAGATCCCGTCACTGAAATGGAGAAAATCTGAGCCAAAAGCTGTGGTTTTGAATGTAAAATCAAAGAACACGTAATATAACCAACTTTTGGAACAAAAAAAAAAAGTGAAGAGGGAGACGTAAGTGGGAAATCTTTTATTCACGGAGGTTCACGTGGGAGACTGCTACTTGGCACTCTTTCTTCTTAAATTGAAGGAAGCAAGGAGAAAGAAATTATCCTTTTCCAGAGGCAGAATTTTCCACCTGCAGAAAAGAAAGATAGCTGGTGTTTCTTTTTCTTTTTTTTCTCCTATTTATCAATTTTTTTGTATCCTAGGTATCTCTTAAGTTAGTAAGAAGAAGAAGAAGTGAAAGAGAAAAACCAACATACAAGATTAAAGCAGTCTCTCCTATAAACTTCAAAGTTGAGAGGAAGAAGAAGAACTCACAGAGATTTGCGCTTTTCCATGAAGCTAACAGGTCGAGAAGTGTAGCCGGAGGCGATGAAATTCAAGGTCTCTCCTATTAAAGGCCACCCTAAAGTCCCTTTGGGAATCCCGGACTGGTTTTCTAATTGCTCCTTCTCCTTCTTCTTCTTCTTCTTCTTCCACCAACACCACCCGATAAAACCCACCAAAACCCAGAATGCTAAAACCAATTTCATTCTCAAAAGCACAAGTCTTTACTCCTTTCAAGTTCCGACTTTACACGTTTGAAACCCTACTTTACAGTGAGTCAAACGCTTAACACTCTTGAAGAGAGCCTGCAGAAACTCTTTTTCCGAAGGCCCACTAACCTAAATTTCCCACTTCATACAAATTCCTATATTGTCGAAGAGGAGGAGAGTCAAAACTCAAAAGACAAGAAATAAATGGTAGATTCAGGCTGAAATTGAATGGGTTTGAGCCCAAGAGTAAGACCAATCTCAAAGACTTTGTGTTATATTAATTGTTTGGCTGCAGAAAGAAAAAATTTTGAAGCTTCCGAAAAAAGAAGCTGCTATTCGTTCTTGGAAACTCGGAACCACAGAAAATGAGAGGAGAGAGCGAGAGTGACATTGAAGGAGAGATTCGGGAGATCTAGAGCTCGCAACTTTTTAATAAATGAGGAGTCTATTATGGGAGCAGCAAATGCGCCACTCTTATTCGTTTTGTCTTCACTCTATTCGGTAAAAAAGAAAAAGAGTAAATATCGGTCTCAACTTCGACTCTGCTGATACGCTTAAAATTAAAATATGATTTTTCGGTTTTGATTCAACTCCTCGTATAGGATCTTATACTTATTCGGATTGGGATCCGTATCTGATCCAGTGCAACGATTCCGGAGGTCGGAGATGCCTATGCATTCTCAATTTTAACAAGAGAGGTAATATCTCTCTCTCCTGATTCCCATCGTCCTGTCATCGTCGCTATCCACCACCGGGCACCATCCTATCGCGATCTATTTCATTTTACCGATCTAGGTAGGGTTACAGTAGTAGGACTAGGATAAAGTAGTTTCCCGGAACAGGACCCACCTGCAAAGCGGGTTAGGGTTTTGCAGCCATACGGGTTCCTTTATGTTAGGGTTATCCAAGGGTGCTCATCAAACCGTGGGCTTATTTATTAAAACGTAGTTTTTGTGAACCTTTTAGGAATGGCAAGGGCGGGTTTGGGCCGGGGATAAAATTAACCCCCATTCTGAAATTAATCAATCCCATCCCTGATTCCTGATAAAATTTGTCCTTCATCCTCGATCCCTCGAGGGAGATAGGTTTCCTATGAGGATCCAAATTTTTGAAATTTTTTTAAATTAAATTTATTTATTATAAATAATATTTTAAATATGTTTCAATATATATAATATGTTTAATATTAATAACATTTAATATATATATATATATATATATATATATATATATATAATCGGGGTCGGGGTGGGGCAGGGACCTCAATCCCCATCCTCGATCCCGACCTGATGGGGTCGAGGAAGTTAAGTCCCCGTCAGGGATGGGGAAAATTGACATCCCTAGAACCCTCATTGACTCAAACAGTCGGATTGTTTGACACGGGAACCATCTAGGTAACCAGTTTCGTTTTACCTCAAACATGACCCTTGGCCAAAAGCCATTGAATTAGTGAACAACTCGCTGACCCAGATGGTCAAACCGTTAACCCACTGGACCAATTCAATGGGTTTTGGCCATTTTTATTTTAATCAACTTTTCATTTTTTTTATTTGGATGGAGCCATTCGTTTGAACCGGATGGTCAAACCATTGACTTAAAAACCGCTAGCTAGAACTACTCCAGTTCCATATTAGTTTTTAAAACCTTGACCAATAGCACTGGTTTTTGAAAACCGCAAACCAAAATTATTGATTTTTCGACTGTTTGATATATATATATTAACCAAAACTGATACTTTTGGTTTTTCATAAAAAATACTGGATTGATTAATTAGATTAACCAGAATTTTTTATTTTTCGGATTAACCATCTTACCCTTGTTCTTTAGCTTGGATTAATTGGGATGTATCTATTTTAGAGCTTTGGCGTTAAGTAGACCCCTTTCTAGATTTTACAAATTATAAAACTTCAACAAGTTGATATTAAATTTCGCCACTATCGAGGTTGATTTTTTTTCTTTTATAATAAACAAGAACTGAACAAACCCGAATGAGCCGGATCGAGTGTCGACTGGACCCGGACAGCGGAGCCACTGAGCCACACCAAGCTGGAAACCGATTGGGCTGATCATTAGGCAACATGTCTCGGGCCTCTCGGCCCACAGCTTCATTCGGATGAAATAAGCCTGTTAAAGATCACCTCTTTTTTTTATATCATTAAAGATTCACATCTTCCAACTGCCTTTTACCTCATTATATGGAGCCCCTCTATTAAGTAATAACTAACAACTACCGTGGAAAAAGATACTTCGTTAGTTATTAGTTTTCATTAATTATGTTTAAATGTTATGTTTTTTTTTTTCTTTTTTCTACAGCCATAAAAGGGCAAGTAACAATAAATTACCACTCCTTGAGGTCATGTTTTGCTTTGAAAGTAAATAAGAGAAAAATAGAAATGGAGGGAAAAGTTAACATTTCAACCTTCTGTTTCTCTCTTATTTTCTGTCAACCCAAATATATCCTAAACGAAAAAGAATCTCTTCTCACTCAATCACTCTTTAAACAATGATATTGAGTAATGACCAAAATTCTTGTTACTTAAGAGTAGCCTAAAACCAGCATAAATCAAGAGATGAGAATAGTGAGTGATATTGAACTACTTAGTTTTTTTCTTCCTATTTTTGAACTCTTTTATAAGATAATCATATAAGAGTGTTAACTTTGAACCTCTTTAGGGTAAATTACTTGTAAATCTCCTGGAGTTTTGGTCAAATACTGATACCTCCCTTCAGGTTCGTTATAGTTTGGGACTGAGTAACTTCTTCCATCTCTCCACTAACTTCTCATCAATTTTAGTATGGTACATCTATTGCATCATGAATGCAGCAAAAGATGTGATTGATTAAACATGATGGTTAGTACACCTTATTAAACATGGAAATATACTTTTTGAAATGTGAAGCAATGAAAATTAAGTAGAATTTAATGTCATTGGTTGGAATTTGGATTTAATGTGCAGCTAATATTAGTGAATGCATAGCGCTGCTGAACTATAAAAATAATTTCACTTATATTTTTTGACAAGATAGTTTTTTCTACCGTAACGTTAGGGTGGAATCCAGAAATGAGTTAAAGAAAATTTTGATATGGTAAAGTTATATTTAGTATTTATAGATTGGGGGTACTTTTATCAATTTTGAAATATTTACTTTGGAGGCAAGATTAATGTTTTGTTATTGAAGATATTTTGGTAAAATACATAGTTCTGTCTTGATTCCATCTCTTCTATTAATAAATCTCCTATAGTTTCTTTGTCACTTAAAGGGGTATAAGAGTAAATGGGTAAACTTGACCAAAACCCTAGACAAGGTATAAGTAATTTACTCCTTTTATGCGGCTATAATGTGTATATTTTCAAGGGCATACAAGTCTATAATGGTATTTTATGTATTTAATGGCTATCATAGTTTTTCCAATGGTTTCTTCTATAATTATCTCTTCTAGCATAGATTAAACTGAAACATTTTTTATTATATGCATGTATATTAATTATATATATAGTATTAAATATGTTAATTCTTCAAAGCCTTTTTAGATTTTAGGGGCTATTTATTTATAAAACATTGTTAACTATAAGGAGTTTATTTCCTGAGAGAATTATATATATAGGGGCCTATTGTATATGGGGATTTAAAGCACCTTAACAATCATTCATTCATAAGAAAGAAAGATAATGAGAAAAAATAAACAGAAAAGGAACAGCTAGAAGAAACCCACCCAACAAATAAATTAATTAAAACCAAAACTTAAGTGAACTTGATTGCTAATCTTGCAAGAGGGGATGGGGTTGTGAGAAAATAAGTTCTTGACCAGGTATGCATCATAGAGATAGAGCAAATTTTGCCACCAAAAGAGCGGCCTTGTTAGCAAACATATGCGCAAAACCACCTGGGGTGAATGCGAGTGTGGAATTGATGTCAATTCACCAGAGCGCATTGATGTATAAAGTGGAGGTTTTTAACATTTTGAATGATTATAAATCTACAGTTGAATTCAGAAATCTGCATTGGGTCTGTCCATACTTTTTCCCTAGAATATATTTATGCTAGCTCTACACTAGATTATTATCTTCCACCAACAGAGATTTTATTAACAGCGCTGCAGCTTGAGTTTCCACCAGGAAACAATTATATAAACCTCCTAGTAGGTATTTGGCATCAATGCCGATAGGGCTGCCAATGGGCCAGGCCCGATTAGATGGATTTGAATCGATTTGGACCGGTTTTGGTTTTAGAACTTGTCCCGATGAATCAGTTCCAGTTTTTAATAAATTTTCTTGATTATTATCAGGTTGGAACCGGGTACAAGAAAAATTCCCAATACCCTGTATTTTGGGCCTAGTGTCACTTTGGTCCCCAAGCTTTAAAACACGACAATTCAATACTTGAACTTTCAAAGTGTGTCAATCCAATACCTATCGTTAACCAGCCGTTAAGTGGCATTTGAAAAGACACAAATGCCCTTTAAGTGTCATCTAATTTTCTTTATTAACCATTCAAACATTGACAAAAAATGAACGGTCCCAAATCCTTTTCTTTTCTATTCAAGAAAATTGGGGTTACGTCTCAATGAGCATTTTGGTGACTCCAACTTTATTAAATAAAAGAGGCAAGAATTTGGAACTGTTCATGTTTTGTATAATAAAAAATTTTCCCTAAAAGTGTCATTTCGGCAGGGTTTCATTCAAAACCTACGAAATGGTGGTTGCCCCCTAGCCCCTTTCGTTTCTGACTTTCTTCTCATTCGAAAGACTCAAAAAGACTGGAGACACAAACTAGAAAACAGAACAGGAAACTGGAAAAGGCAGGGCTGAACGCTGAAAAATTCCATCGTCAGTCTGACGGGCGACCGTCCGTCCATCTATTTCTTGCCGTCCATCGTCATCTACATCTGCTCATTTGCAACTGCATCTACATTGTATCTGCAAAGAGGGGTTGCCGGCTAAGTCTGCAACTTCGTCCATCTGTCAACAATCAACTCCATTCGGCTGCATTTGCAACTACATCTACATCATTCATTCTCTCATTGTTGCTTTTACCCAACTCCATTCTTTCGTTTGCAACTACAACTACATTTGTGTTTTTGTTTTTACCCAAAGAATGCATATTATAATAGGGTCCATCGGATTGAACCCAATTGTCCTAAGAATGATCAGTTCGATTTTGGGTCCAAAATTAGAGACTCTATAAGGATTGGGTCGGTTATAGGTCCATATTTTTCTTGCCAATTCAGGACCGGCTCTATCAGGTTCTGACCCGTTGATAATCCTAAATGCCGTTTCTTTGAAAAAATGATATCACAATAACACTATGTTTAGAATCTATTTTTTCGAAAAATGCCTAATCTTTGATTAACTATTTCTATTTTTCCGAAAAATGTTTTCTCAGGCCACACCTTAGAAATCAGGAAAGGTGTAGTCTGAGAAAATGCCTTTTTTGTGCTTTTTCATTTTTTCTACTGCTGATATTAAAAATATACTAACATGGCATTGAAAAACACATATATGGCAGAAACATCAATGATATCAAATAGAAAATGCAAAACAACTTTTTCTGAGAAAACATCCTTAAACACTACCCTAATCCAAACAAGACGAACCTGTCCAAAGTCGTAGACCCGAACCCACATCCCATGTAGCTCCATCGAAATTGAGTTTTTAACTCTTGACCACTTGGCCTCACCTAATTCACGTCCCTATTTGTTGATTTGTTGAAGTGGTAATTGTTTTTATTTTAGAAACTAAAACAATTTTATAATGTCGAACAGACTAACACCCCCTTACAATGTATCTGACTCTCAAATGATGACATGGCATGCAGTTCCTCAATTTGTGCATGTGCACTCTTTTTATATAAAAAAAATAGGCCAAAGACTAACTTCATTCATCATAAGTTCATAACTCAATCGGAAAGGTCTGAAGTCTGATACAATAGTATGTGCCAGGAAATGATCAGGTATTACAGACCAAATGTGTACCCTAGAAAGAGAGATACCATGACGATCGAGCAACACAATGAGCTGCACCATTTACTTGTCTAAAAACATAGTTGACTGAAAAATATGTAAGGTGAGAGTGAGACATTTAATGATGGTGTACTGCCCCCATGGTGAGATATATTGCTGCATGGTGGAGTAATATGTGCAGTATCGATATTGATCATGATGGGAGAATACATTCACCTTCGCATTTTCAATAGCAATCTTGTATCATATCCATGTTTCTTATCATATTTACATTTGTATTCTTTCCAATGTACCATAAAATAATGAGGCATTCCACCAGCGCCCTAATGTTTGTTTTATCAGTTATACCCTCCATTTAATTTCTTATTGGCCCATAAAGCCAACGAAGTATACATAATGGACTAATGGAGAACTCGTTCTCCTCTTTAAACGGCGGTGGGTGAGGTACTACTACTCGTACGTATCATTTGATTTCACCCATGGTGCTATTCACCAATTCACCATCCCTTGATTAAAAAACAACAAAATCATTTCATTATAAGTGGAAACGCATTAATTAATACGCACCAAGTTATTAACACAATTTACGCATTGCATTAAGAATGGATCCATTAAGGTCAAGATTTCACCCATCTAAGGTGATGAAATGAAACATGCCACGAAACGCTAAAATAAAAGGCCATTATATTGTTACTCAAGCCGCATTAATATTTAAACTTGTTGCAAGCGTTGGTTCTATTAATAGTGGTGGCTCGAATATGTTGCGGGAGCACTGTGAATCTGACCTAAATTCATAAGTGACAGTAGACTTGGGGCCATTTGATAAGAGATCACATTGGCGCCTCGTATGCACATTTCATTGTGCGTTGGGAACATCTTCCCTATTTATGATGGGGAGATATTGTCAATATATATACTTGAGTGAGAGTTGCTGTGGGGCACCAATCTGATCTTGTTTGATAAGGCTCAAAGTTTTTTTTTAGTTGGTTAATTAAGGGTTCGTTTGGTGTGTCTTTTCATGCGGTGCTATTTATAAGTTGGGCAGATGAATTTTTTGTTTATTTTTGTTCGGCGTGCGAAAAATCTAGCTGTCAAAAGTTGGAATGCCAAAAAAGATGTGAAAAGCCCATTTTGGGCTGATTTCGAAAAACTCCAAATAAAGTTTTTTACGTCTTTTGCATTTTATTCTTGTAAGAAAAGACACAGAAAAACGTATATATACCAAACATATTTTAGGTTACTCAGATTTTCATGCAAAAACTCAATGCGTCTTTTGACTGTCAGAACTACTCAAAGATCTTTGCAAAAAGACATGGCAAACTGGCCCTAATTAAATAATAAAATTATCAAAGGTATTGAACCCACAACCTCGTTAAAAACTTATTAATAAGTTTTTCAGTTCAATATTCACCTGTTATCAAACGGCCCATCAGCAGATCAAATTGCCTAACCTGGCCAGGACCATTTTGGTGCAATATCATATCAGATTATGGCTCTCTCTGTTTGGGAAGAGTAAAAATGCCAATGCATTTATATATATGCACTACTCTTGTTCAGTTTTCTTGGCAGTTGATAAAAATGAATTTATTTATTAAAAATAATAGCAATCACGAATTTTGACACATATTTATATTCAAAAGCAGAGCAAAATTTGCATAAATAAAGACTCAAACTTGTACACTCAAATTGATCAATGTAAAAAAGATAGATTACAGTTTTGAAATTTGTATTTACACCCATCACAACCAAAAATCATTTGGCAATAATATAAAACTATCATTATAAAACTTAAGTAATGTAATTTACATTTTTACAAACAAGATACATTTTCATTTGCACTGAACATTTTTGTATCTACACTCTTCCCAAACGGAAGATGATACAAAAATGGTAGGTCAGGGACTCAGGGTTACAAGAAAGAAAAGATGATACCAAACATGTCAAAGTTCAATCGGATTGGATAGGGGTTGGTCGATCGGGTCAATGTATATTGCTAATTTGCTACACCTTGGCTTGGTTTTTGCTAACTAGGCCTTTTAATTGTTGTAATAAGAACCTTTCACGGCACTGCTGGCTAATGGCTACCCGGCCGGGCCTTCGAATCCTGGAAGGGTGTGGGTCCACAAACTGTCATAATTAAACCTCCGTTACATATACGTCATCAGTGGTCTGGAGCCAACTCCACGTCGTTTGATACGTCTATATCAATGGATGGAATATAATCGTGGATTAAGCCAAGTCCTGGTGGGTATCATATCCTTCCCATGATCCACCTAAGTGGTTCAATGAATCTGTTGACATCCGTGGTTAATTTTGGATTCTGGATTCAGTAGTCCAGTGTCGTTCGGACTCCGGATGATAACACTCGTGGTGTATATGTATGTCACTACTCACTAGGGCTGAACAGAATCAATGCTTCTGAACATGTTTCATGGACTCTTTCTACGTACGGTTCTTGTTGCATGGTACAGTGCCCTACACCAACACTAATTTGTGGACTGAACGTCCTCCCACGCTATAAACGCGTTCGTCTTGTACTCTCATCTCTCAACGCCTATCCGGCCATCCTCCATCTCTATTCCTAGTCCTTAAATTCCTGATTTACTCACACCAACTTTACAACGTTTTCAGTCATGTATTAAGAATATAATCTTATCATTCATAGGAAGATGTTTTTAACGCACGATTACGATATTCGATAAGATTGGTGTGAAATGTATTCTATGAGGAGCAATTCCGATTTCTTGATGTCATGATATTAAAGCTTATTTATCAAATAGTCTAATAATGCTCCATCCTCGCCACTTTTATTGTCAAGATACGGATGGATCCGTATTTGTCCATGCTTCAAGCCCAATAAACTTTTACATAATGAATCTTTGCAGTATAATCATCAATATTGGTTTTTGGTAGATTTATAAACATGAGACCCACACCGAATTAATTAAAATTATCTTAATTTTTGTTTTTGAGAAAGAGTGTTAGCCACATGCATGTATGAAGAAGAAGAAGAAACCCTACTACTTGGATTAGATAGGATCATGATGATATGGTGTCCTCTTTAAGTGGACAAATGAATTGTCCTTTGGTACACGCCTTGGATTAATATATAGGCCTGTTTGTACAAGTATCTCTGTATTCTGATATTCTGCCCCTGTTCATAGGGGCTAGGACCGTGGCTACAAGGTCTCGGGCCATGAGCAGAGAACTGACTGCTAACTCTAGTTGAGTAACCCATCACATGATCAACCTGCTATATTTATCAGTCCTTGATATTGAGAACAGTTGAAGTTCTCTATTTTGTTTAGGGTTGTGGAGGCTTCCTCAGTTGGACAGCAGCAGGCCACAGGCCCACAGCCACACCACACTAAATACTTGTAGGCCCATCACCTCTCTACAAAGAGAATTTTTGCTTTGAATCCTCCATCCCACCACCTGGCCAACTCTATCCTAATTCTTAGAGTGGTAGAGCCTCAACACATTAAATCAATCTCATAGATCAACATCGCCAATCAAAACCTCTTGCTGCCTTCCTCAGGTCCGAGTAGGATGTATTCCCTAACGCAAGTGGGTACTACAAAATGGCACAAACGACACAAGAATTGGTTGTGCTTTCCATTTGTTGATTTGCCCCACATATATGACCTTTTTCACAGTTGTTATAAATTATAACAACTGTGGCCTGTGGGTTGTGGCTATCATCTTTTGGTATTCCTCCAGCCTCTGAACCATTGTCTTATAACACATAAAATTCAAAATTTTGATGACTAAAATATGTATATTTTATCACATTTTCATACTTAGCAAGCAGGGAACCAAGAAATAAAAACCCGGCTAGAAACGTATGGGCTAGAACTGTTGTTTTTTTATATTAAAATTTTGAGACACATTATATGCAATATATGTATAATATAGGTGATAGAGAATTATAAATATGTTCATATTAAGCCCCCATTTGGGAGTGCTTATTTTTACGTACTTGTTGGAAAAAAAAATTACTTATTTTAGGCCAGGACCACACCAATAAGCATTTATGTACGTTTAGGAAATAAGTCCGAATAAGTGATTTTTCAGGAAATAAATAAGCTCAAAACTTTGTCTTTTTCACGAGCTTTTTTTGAAAAAGCAATTCTTGCATTTCTGGTCAACACTTATTTTAATATAATACCTATATACTACCCCTATTTAAAAGAAACACTTTTTTCACCAAACATTCGTCAGCACTTATTTTTTCAATAAATAATGTGAATTTTGCTTATACGTGCTTATAATAAGAATTTGCAAACAAGGCTCTGGTAAACATTTTAAATTATCGCTTCAAGAATCTATTTCTACTGTGTCATCATAACACAAAGGTAGAGTAGGGCAATGAATTAAAAGGTCGAGACTTGAGAGTAGGTGCTCTCGAGATGCACGGTTATATCAGAGCTAAGCCACGCAACAGAGGTGAGTACTGGGGTACGGTGTTTGGCATATTTCACTTATTTGTATTTGAATGTTTAATAGATTAATCAAGAGGTGTCGTGGTGTAGTTTCCATCACTGTTTCCGACTTCCGAGCCTTGCGTAAAATAAAATAAATAATAATTCTTGCAAAGTCCAGGCATAGTCCAAACCAACCAGACCTTGTTGAAGCTAGTTTCTTGCAAAGTGACGGGCTACATTTGGGTAAACCCAATAGTTTCTGGGCTGGGCTTGGCTACCTGGCCTTAATTTTGAACTCGTTTGGAATGTTGGTCCAAAGTCAATAATCAGGTCCAGCCTTCATTTATTTATTTTTTTTCCCGCTAACTGCTAATGCTAAATCAGGGAGCTTGAAGATTCAAATTCGGATTCGGACCTTCAACTAGACCGAGTGGCGAAGAAGCTGAAATTAGCAAGAAAAGGGGACTGGGGTAGAACGGGAATGGACTGGGAAAAACAACAAGCATCTGAAGATTGGGAGGAGGAGGAAGATTTGCTAGTGGATAATGTAGAGGATCAGGGACTAAATGAGGAGGAGGAGGAGGAGGAGGAGGATAAGGAGGTGGCTCCAGCGGATATGGACTTGGATGCCATGAACTGTGTCATGAGGAGAATGGAGCATAGTGATCAACATTTTGAAGAGGTAAGACTCAGCTCTCATCTTGTGAATTCTTCAGTAAATAGCACTAATATCATAGCACATTCGAATTGGGCTGGAATTTATTTTTTGCTTACTTCTCATCTGATCTTAGTTAAAGGTAAGCTCAAAAGAGTAGGGGGCAGACTAAGGAGTAGAAGTGTGAAAAATCTTGTCTCTAAGTTTGACTACAGAAAGGAAATTAATATGAATCAATTGCAATTTAATGATTTGAAATTAACAAGAGTTAATACTCGGTAGATCAAGCCTGCTTCTCTCAGGGTGAGAAATTCTGCCATTAGGAAAAAAAGAATAAAAGTGAAGGCTAAATTGTTTTTAACTGTAGGGGTAAAGCCAGGGGGTTCAAAAATAGACCGTCTGCAGTAAGTTTTAATTCCCATTTCTTTAGTCCCAAGGTAGAAACTCACCACATTACAGAAGCAGGTTTGATTTAGGTGATGATCAATAAGGAAAATAAGTTGGTTAGGGGTTCTACCCAACAACAAACCCCAGGTAAAAAATGAGAATTTTAAGCTGGAATTGTTAGGGATTGGGGTCTGCCCTGACAATTTGTCCTTTAAGAGGGACCTACATCAACACAGGAGCAGATGTTATTTTTTTAATGGAAACTAAAGCTTCCTTTTTAAAATGCAAAAAAAACTATTAGGTGGGTTAAGGACTAGAACGGTTGGGGGGTAGATTTTGTAGGCCTCAGTGGGGGCCTAGCTCTTCTGGAAAAAGGAGGTGGAAGGTAAGGTTCTTTTTGCTGGCAAAAATATTATACATGTTAAATTTACCAATCAGGGGGGGTTGTTATGGCACTGCTCCTTCATTTATGGAGAGCCAAAAAGAGGCCAAAGAAATATTTTCTTGAAAAAGTTGAGTAACTTACCTAAGTTTGTAACAGGCCCTTAGGCTTGTATTGGGAACCTCAATTTCATTTTACATGGCTCTAAAAAGGAAGGATGAAGAATCTACAGTGAATCCCAACTTTTGAAATTTAGAAATTTCATAGAGGATTGTGGTTTACAAGAAGTTCAAAGTGAGGGCCCAACTTTCACTTGGTCAAATAAAAGGGAAGGGAATAGGCTCATTAGGGCCAGACTTGATAGGGTGGTATGTAACTCTCAATGGCAAAACTAGTTTGCAAATTTCAGGGTTAAAACAATGGTTACCCTAGGCTTAGATCACTTCCCAATTTTACTAAAAACTGTCTCTCGGAACCATAAAAGGAGAATAATTTTTAGATTTGAGGAAATGTGGACAGATCATGAGGATTTTCAAGGACTGTTAGAGAGAGCTTGGGGGATAAGCAGAAAGGGATCTAGCCAACTAGAGTTGGGAGCAAAATGTAGGGCTTTGAAGGATCACCTCAAAGTGTGGAACAAAACAACTTTTGGAAATGTGAGAAACAAAATTCATGAAGTAAAAGATTTGCTTTGTGAGGAGGTGAGCAAACCAGGGATTGAATTTAGCCAAAATAAGGTAAATATGCTGGAAGCAAATTTGAATACTTGGTTGAGGAGAGAGGAATTGATGTGGTTGCAGAAATCAAGGGTGAACTGGCTGCAAGCTGGGGACAAAAACACAAAATTTTTTCACTCAGTTGCAAAATGAAGGAGCAGTAGGAACAAAATAGTTTCTCTCAAAGCTGCAAATGGGGACTGGTTGTCTTCAAAAGAGGATATCTCAGTAGAGCTGGAGAACCATTTCAAAAATATTTTCAACTCTTTGAAACCAGAATTGCAAGAGGAGTTTCTTAGTAGTGTATTAGCAAAGTTGAGTGAGCAGGAAAAGGAAAACTTAGAAAGAGAAGTTTCTGATGAAGAGATTAAGGAAGCATTATTCCAAATGGCCCCAAAGAAATCCCCAGGCCCTGATGAATTTCCAAATCTCTTTTCCCAAAGGTTTTGGGGAATTGTAGGAGGTGATGTGGTCAATGCTGTTAAGAGTTTCTTTGAAGTTGGATACTTGCTTAGAAAGTTTAATGAAGCATATATAGCTTTGATCCCAAAAATTAAGAATCCAGAAGAAGCTTCTCATTTAAGACCTATTAGACTTTGTAATTATATTTATAAAATCATAGCAAGATTTTAGCTAATAGGATCAAACCATTGTTAGGCAGCTTGATAAGTGAAAACCAAAGTGCCTTCACTCCAAGCATATATATACAGGACAATATTCTGGTAGGTCATGAAACTATACATTTTATGAAAAACACCAAAGGAAGAACTCCTTGGATGGCTCTTAAGCTTGATGTGAGCAAAGCCTATGATAGGGTGGAGTGGAGATTTCTGGAGAAAACTATGATAAAGATGGGGCTTGGAGCAAAGTGGGTAAGTTGGGTCATGAAATGTGTAACTACAGTTTCTTATAGAGTCTATTTCTACTTTGCTCTGAAATTTTGTCTTCAAAGCTCATAGAACTAACTTCCCAAAAGAAAATAAATGGCATTTCAATTACCAGAAATTGTCCAACTGTCTCTCATTTGTTTTTTGCAGATGATAGTTACATATTTTTTAAAGTAGAGATAGGGGATGGGCAAAGTATATTGGATGCTCTCAAATCTTATGAGGAGGCATCTAGGCAACAGGTAAATTTCTCAAAATCTGAGGTTTTTTTTTTCAACAGAAATTTACATCATAGACTCCAAAGATTATTAGCAAGATTTCTAAAAATGAAAAAAGTAGAATCTCCCTCTATTTACCTAGGACTCCCCACAATAATTGGAAAATCAAAGAAAGCCTTTTTCAATTTTCTATTTGAAAGAGTTGGAAGATTACTCTCTAAGTGGCATGAATCTCTACTATCTCAAGCTGTAAAAGAAATATTGCTTAAAGCAATGGCCAATGCCATCCCAAATTATACCATGCCCTGCTTTCTTCTTCCGAAGGAGGTGTGTAATGAGTTGAAAAGAATCCAAACTAGATTTTGGTGGGGGGGATCAAAGGAACATAGGAAAACTCATTGGGTATGCTGGGTAGTTCTCAGTAAAAATAAGTGTGCAGGAGGGTTAGGGTTCAAAGATCCTTATAAGTTCAACCTAGCTCTACTAGCAAAGCAAGCCTGGAAGATATGCAATGATGAGAATAACCTTTGGGTAAAGATTATTAAGGCTAAATATCTAAAAAGAAAGGAGCTTGGGGTTGGCAGAGTATGGTAGTAGCAAGAGAGGTCCTTCAGAAAGGAGCTTGTTGGGCAGTAAATTCTGGAACAAACAAAAGTAAGAATTTGGGATGACCCATGGTTAAATCAGATAGAATCCTTTAGAATTATGGGCCCTATACCAAGTAACCCAGATCTGATTTGGGTTAAAGACCTGATGGATGAGAATAGTAGAAGTTGGAAAGCTAGATTGGTTGAAGAGAATTTTGGAGAGGCTATTGCTAAAAACATTCTGAGTGTAAACCTAGCTAGGGGCAACTGGGAAGAAAAACTCAAATGGACCTATCACCTAAAGGGGATATACACTGTTAAAACTGGGTATTATGCTTTAGTCTCAAACTATAGAAAACCATCAATTGGAGATGTAGAATCTGACAATGTAGGAAGTATGGGGAAGAAACAGTGGGCTGAAATCTGGAAAGCTAAAATTGATCMAAAAATAAGAAATTTCATTTGAAAATGTTCACAAAACGCATTAGCTATGAAAGAAAACCTCTACAAAAGAAAGCTTTCTAATGATAGCAATTGTCCAATCTGTCTACAACAGATTGAATCCATTATATATTGCTTATTTGAATGTGAGCATACCAAAGCAACCTGGTTCGGATCCCATATGAATTATTCGGGATTTAGGGGAGGACCTGTTACTTCTTTCAATCAGTGGCTCTCGGTTTGGTTGGATTTGTGCTTAAAAGACAGAGACAGAAAGGATGAACTGCTTTCATTTTCTTTTCTATTATTATGGAATATCTGGAAGGCTAGGAACTGCAAAATTTTTGAAAATATAGATCCATTACCTAGAGTCACCCTTATTGTATCTTACAAGATGTGGAGAGCGAGAGAGCGATGATTTCCCAAGCAGAATTGCGAGATTCTTCTCTTCAACATCCAAGCATTAGAAATCAGCGTAGTACTTTTTGGGAAGCACCAGAAGTAGGGAAACTTAAGATGAATGTAGATGGGAGCTTTTTGTCTCCTGGGAATTTAGGTTTTGGTGCAGTACTAAGGAATGCTGATGGAACAATGATAGTAGTAGTTTTTGGAAAATCAACAACTTCATCTCCCATCCAAGCTAAAGTGATGGTGATTCTCAATAGCTTAGAAGTTTTGAGTATGTACAAGGAAGAAGATATATCAATGGAATCTGATTGCCAAACTCTAGTGCTGGCGTTGAAGACAGGAAACTTTGATATGGCTTTGGATGCAAACTTTTTGTGCATGGATATCAAATTACTGACTTAATTAGACCTTAACTTGTGCAAGCTTAGAAGTTTTGAGTCTAGGTTGTTTGTCCATGATCCACCTGGGTGGGTCCAAGATATGGCCAACCAAGACTTAATTAGACCTTAACTTGTGCAGTTTTGTTATGTTGCTACTTGTTTTAATATATATTCTCTTGCTAGTTTCTACCAAAAAAAAGTTAAGTTCATATTTCATATAAACTTTAATGGCTTGTTCCTTTTTTGGATTTTGAGTGGGGGAAGTTGGTCAATGGGATTTTGGTTCCCATTAATTAAGATACTTATGTTCTTTTTTTCAAATTTATGTGGGATCTACGAAAAAATTATTTTTCTTAGGTATCACTTACCTAGGGTAAAAGGGAAAAGTTGCCAACACTTGGATGGAGAGGAATGTCAAGGCCTACGTCAACAACATGGTCGTGAAGAGTCTTAGGGCTAGCCAGCACACCTCGGACCTCGATGAGACATTTGGGGTACTGAGGAAATACGAAATGAAGATGAACCCCACTAAATGCACCTTAAGGTCACCTTAGGAAAATTCATGGGTTTTGTAGTCACCCAACGAGGCATAGAGGCCAACCCTGAGAAGATATAAGCCATACTGAACATGGAGCCCCCTCGGTCAATTAAAGAAACACAGAGGCTCACCGGCCAGATCGCGACCCTCAGCCGATTCATGTCTAAGTTGGCCAACCAATACATACCCTTCTTCCGAGCCATCAAAAAGTTGAAGGACTTCCAATGGACAAAAGATTGCCAGAAATCCATTAAAAAATTAAAGTCCTACCTTGCATTGCCATCACTATTCACATGGCCCATCCCAAGAGAAACCTTATTCTTGTACCTCTCGATTGAGGACGAGGCAATCAGCTCTGTACTGGTTCGAGAGGATGAGGGAATCCAAAGGCCAGTATATTACGTCAACAAGGTCCTTCATGAGGCCGAGACCAGATACCTAGAAGTGGAAAAGTTATCATTTGTGCTAGTGGTTTTGACAAGGAAGCTAAGGCCTTACTTTCAAGTTCACAACATCTCGGTGTTGACTAACCAACCCTCAAGTTAGTGCTCTCGAAGCCTGAGACATCGGGTCGGCTAAGCAAGTGGGCTATTGAGCTATCGGAGTTCGACCTACACTATCAACCAAGGCCTACAATAAAGGTGCAAGCATTGATAGACTTCTTGGTTGAATGCACCTTCAGCCACGACTACAGCTAAGCTCCCGAGATTGAGGAGTCTCGGCCGAGCTAAACCTTGTTCGTAGATGGATCCTACAATGCCAAAGGAAGCGAAGCTGACCTTATACTTCTCATCCCAGATGATAATGAGTTGGAGTATGAGGTCTTCAGCGACTCGCAAGTGGTTGTGAACTAGGTGAATGGAGAGTATGAGGCCAGAGAGTGAAATATGGCCAAATACTTAGGCAAATTCCAAGAGTTAACTAGTCACTTCCAACACTTTGCTCCGCACCAAGTTCCACGGGCTGAGAACAAATGAGTTGGCCCCCTATCAAAACTTGCAAGCTATTTGGAATCGGCCCTCGTCCAAGCTGTGACATCAAGTACTTAACACATCCCAGCATTGAAAAGAATCAAGTGTCTCCCGTCGAAGCTGCACCTTGCTGGATGGATCCTATTCTTTCTTACTTGCAACATGAACAGCTACCATCTGACAAGAATGAGGCAAGGAGAGTCCGACGGCAGTTGGCACAATATGCCATACTTAAAGGCAAGTTGTACAGAAGATCCTTCACCCTACCCTATCCCAAATGCCTTCGCCAAGAGGAGGGTGAGTATGTGCTAAGAGAAATTCATGAGGGCATCTGCAATAATCATATAGGGGCAAGGCCCTAGCATAGAAAGCACTCAGACAAGGATATTTCTGGCTGACCATCCAAAAGAACGCTATTGAGTTGATATAAAAGTACGATTGATGCTAAAGTGGGGAATGGACCTCCTTCGACTTTCCCCCAAGCCATAGGGAACAAGAGACAACTCGTCGTGGCAGTAAACGACTTCACTAAGTGGGTCACAACTGAGGCCTTGGAAACCATTATACCTAAGGCAATTCAGAGCTTCTTTTGGAAGAATATCATTTATCGATTTGGCATCTCATACATGTTTGTCACCAACAACAGCTGACAGTTCAACGACTCCAAGTTTAGAGAATGGTGTGGAAGCCTAGGAATAAGGCAACAATACACCTCAATCAGCTACCCTCAAACTAATGGGCTAGCCGAAGTCACCAATAGGATGATCCTAAACGGATTAAAGGCAAGGTTAGACAGAGCTAAAGGGCTTTGCATGGATGAGTTGTACAACATTCTATAGGGGTACCGAATGGCACCTCGGACTGCCATGGGTAAAATTCCCTTCAACTTGACATATGGGATAAAGGTTGTCATCCAGTAGAGATCGGTTGACCGACACTTCGAACCAAGGCATACCAGAAATCAAGGTCACGACCTATTAGTAAAGAGTTTTAAGACAATATAACTCCTGAATTAGAAATCATCACTTCAAGGAAAGTGACATCGTCCTCAAAAAGGTCATGGTCCCCAAGCCTGGCATTAAAAATCTTGGCCCAAACAGGGAAGGTCCCTACAAAACCAAGCAAGTAGTAGGACCTGACACCTTTCGGCTGGAATATATGGGTGGAAGACCAATGCCTCATACTTTGAACTTTGAAAATCTCCAGATGTACTATTAATAGAAATATAAGGGCTTGTTCATTTGCTCTAAAGTCTAACAACTAAAAGTGCAATAATTGCATTAAGAGGTATATTGGTATTGGTAACATTTTTTTCCTCTAAATTCTGAATGTAGAGAACGCTGTTCTGAATTCTGAATTCTGAAAATTATCAAATATCCATTTTGACCCCATATATGAGAGTTTTTGTTTGTCTTTTTTTGAGGGTATCATTGGAAAATAAAAAGTTGTATGATTACACTTTAAGATATAAGAGATAAGAGAAAATGAACAACCAATTTTCTCTAAAAGTTAAAAAATTCATCTTAAGAAATAAGAGTACGAGGAAACGAATAGGCTCTAAATACCTTAGTGGAATTTTGTGAACGAATAGTGCAAGTTCCTCTCATTTTTGATCGAATCTTTCTTTGTGTAAGCGTTCTTGTACCCTATAGTCGCCAGGACACCTCAGCTAACCGACCGCAACATACAACCTTTCTTAAGGTTATACGTTCGGACCAGACATTGGCCCCCTCGGCCGACCGACTATAGCATACAACATTCCTTAAGGTTATACGCCCATACCAAATGTCGACCCAAGGCATACGATCCTTTGCGAGTCATACGCCTAGTTGCCTTTTGCCCTTTTTAGCTTAGGCTAGAACCCCTGAGACCTTGACAATTGTTAATAAGTGGCCCACGACCCCAACCTCAACCTCAAAGACCTTAAGAGGAGAGAGTCTTTGTAAAGGCCAAAGAGCCGACGTCGGCCACTCACTTAATAAAAATACAATGAACGACGCAATAAATAAACAACACTTCTCTACTAAGGCAATCACCTTCCTTCTTCTTTGCTAAGGAAAGAAGTTCCAAGACCTCAACAACTGTTGTTGAGCGGCTTATGATGTCAACCTCGACCTAAAAGATTCTAAGGTGGAACATCCTCACGAAGGGCTCTTATGATGTCAACCTTTTAACAAGAAACTCAAGTTCCATTAATTTAACTGTCTTTACAAAAAAATG
This sequence comes from Nelumbo nucifera, assembly GCF_000365185.1. Next base: position 649,301 of record NW_010729172.1, read on the forward strand.
CCTCTTATGGGGAGGCGTCGGACCCTTACAAAAAAGGAGAGAGAATAAAACAAGTACATGGAATAATCATTGAAAAAGGGGTCATTGGCCTTAGACAAATATTTTCACTAAACATCCCCAGTTTGAACCTCGACCTTAGCATTCTCTTTGGCCATTACACCCTACCTGATGGTCTGGTGAGCACCACCTTCAGTCTCAGTCGTGTCCACCACATTGACCTTCCGTTGGTTCTCGCCCAAGGGATCTAATCGACTAATGTCAAAGTTCAGGAAGAACTTTGACACATGGATTCTATAGTCCTCATACCTCTCCAAGTAGGTTGTGGAGGCAAACTTGGCCAAGTCCTTCTTGTGCTCCTCCAAGGCCTTATAATCCTCAACGGCCCAAGAAGATGTCTCCTGAAGCCTCTGCTCCATGGACTCCAGCATGGGCATCGTAGACCTCAGCAGATCCTTCTTCGCTGCTACATCAGCTTCTAGGCCAGCTTGTGCCTTAAACGCTCAGTCTCTTCTTGTGATTGGTGCAATTGTTGTACCAAGACCTCCACTTTGTTGTAGAGGCCCACTCCACAAGAAGCCACCTGCAAAAAAAGAATAACTTTACATTAGGTGGAAAATTTTAACTAAGGGAGAAAGTAACATCACCAAGGAAACAAGATCTCTTCCTAACTCGATTATCTTGTCCAACAATGTGTCCCAAATGACATGGGCAGAAAGTTGGGTCCAGGACTGGCGATCCCCAGAGGGAATCATGCCAACCACCAACTAACAGTTGAAGCCTACATTGCTTAGGCTGTCCCCTCTCCCTAACATTCCAAACCGGGTGGAACATCCAACATTGCGAAAATAACTCATCCTCTAGGGGGTCCGAAGAATGAGGAACTGTTGGTTGTAATCCTCCAATAACGCCCTCGGCCCGACGATCCTTCACCGAGACCTTTTTCCGAAGCCTACTACTCACGGACAGCTTCGTCCGGCCGCTTTTGTACAACCGCTTTCATCCTTCTAGCCTCAGTGCCACCCCTCGGCTGAGGTGGGTTCTCTTCATTCTACCTCCATAGCGTCCCCTTGGCTAGGCCCTTTTGGGACTTCGCGGCTGCCTCTAGCAGCAGCAACATGTCTTTCATGTTATCCTCCATTTCTTCCAACAAGAGAAATAAACAAGTCAGAAAAGAAGCAATGAAATTCAAGTAATGTCGCAACTGGAAAATAGTGGGAGTGTCCATACCAAGGGGGGCAGAACTAAGTTAGTGTTAGACAGTTTGTATGCCCTTAGCTCCAATTAGTTTTGATGTACTTTAGACATTTAGTGTAAATGAATAAAGTGCATGTTTGATTCAAGTTGTGTGGTATGTTTCTGTGTAAGACCCATAAACTGGACACTTAATGAGACTCGTGTTAGTTTAAAATGTTCACGGCCAGTGGGTCAGTCTAGGGAGACCTATCCTGATAAGGCTATCAATGATGTGCCACCAAGTTGGTTGGGGAGGCTTATCTCAGCCGCCAGGGTGAGACCCGAGGTACATGTAGTGAGGGTTCAACTTGAAACCCTGAACCATACCAGATTTCTAGTATTTCCCTGGACCTTGGTGATGAGTGGGCAAAACTGGAAAGTTACACCTGACCCCTAGACTCGATTATGATACTGCACTATGTGGCGGATTGGGCTGTCTTTGATATGCCAATTAGTGAGATCCTTAGAGGGGTCAAAACCCGGGTATGTTGGGATGGTTCATGAACCCATCTAAGTGGGTGATCATAGTGACAGGATCAGCTCCTCTGTCGGACAAAGGTAATATGATGGGGGATACACTCTCTCTGATGGAAACCAAGACTGTCGGTAGCCGATTTTAACCGTTGTCATTTTATTTTGCAAAATATATTTATAATGATATAATATATATGTACGGTTTCAACTCATTTGCAAAAAGGTTTTAATCCACGGGGTCCATCCTAGAGGAGAGTGCAACACTATGCCTTGCAGTCGAGGGAGAGGTCCTCTCTTGTCGGGCAGTGTTTTTGGATCATTATGGGCTGAGAGGTTAAATATAAGGCCATATAGGGTTATACCTGATGGGCTAATCTTGCATCTGCCCACAGTCCCTAGGTTTTTATAAGATGGCTTGGCCTAGGGACCACTTAGTGTAAGTGTTGGGCCCATAGAATCCATGTGATGGGCTTAAGGGGTTCACTGGGCTTTCCAGTGAATTCGGCTAGGCCTTGTAATAGAGGTTAGGCCGAGCCCATGTAGCTGATGTGTAGATCAATGCTTGGGTCCCATGCCATACAAAGAAGCCCAACTGGGCAGTAGTTTGGAAGCCTATTGAGCACTTGATGCATATTGGGCTTAAAGCCCATTTCGAATTGGGCTGATTTGATCAGTCACTTAAAGGGGCAGATCTGAGGTTTGGTCAAGCCAAAAGGATTGGGTCTTAACCCTATCCACTCATGGAGACCAAATTCAAATTAGGATTTGAATCTGGTAACCTCCTGATAAGATCAGGAGTGGGCTGATCTAATCTGCAGATAGGATTAAAAAGACTCCTTATCCAAATACAGATTTGGATTAGGATAACTCCTAATGAGATTAGGAAGTTTCTTAATCACTAAGAAAATGAGGAGAAAACCCTAATTTCGAATTACAAGAATTCAAACCCTAAGGTTAATTCGTAGAACACACTGCAACTTGAGATAGGATCTTAGGAAAAACCCTAGAGAGAAGAAAGTTATTCGCCACCTTTTGCTCTAGTTCTCTCCTCCAGTTTCAGCCGCCATCTACTGCTAGTTCGTTTTTCTCTGTAAGGGAAAGATCAAGAAAGGTTCTTGATATCAATCTTTGCTGAAAAGTTGTTCGTTTGTAGTGCTCATTGCTTCCATCGAGTTCTTCAGAAGAACCTGGTTCATGGGACGAACACTGTTGGTTCTGCTTCATTATCACTGTGTCATCTTCAGTGGGAGCAGTTCTTGGAACTTTCTTGGGGCGTGAACACCGACGTTGGGAGATACTGTTTCTCCGGATTAGGTATATCCCTTCCCTTCTCTTTTGGTTCAGATCTGGTTTGGTTTTGGTTCAAGTCAGATCCTTGAATACTATTCTAAATTTAGGGAATATGATTCCCAGTTGGAAGAAATGTAAGAAATTTTTGAAATTCGCCCACCCATTTTGCACCCTTTTGGCGTCCATACGATAGATCTTACCATTCTTTCAGTGGTATCAGAGCAATAGGTTCGAATCTTGAATCAAATAAAAATCAGATCTGAACCTGCGCAAATGGGCAAAAGGTGTTCTTCTCAAATCTGCGCAGATTGTTTTTATTTCTAGAAATTTGTTTCTGGATGTGGGGCGATTGATCTGAAATTAATTTTATAAATCTGAAATTGATTTAAAACTGTTCTTTATTTATTTCTTGATTTATTGGGTTGTTCGTACATGGAGATCGAAGAGCAGTTTCAGTGCAGAATGTTTGCGCATTCTTTTAGTAGTATTCTATTCATTTGGTCTGTAATTAATTTTTTTTCTTTCTAGTCTGAATGTATAGGATTCAGTCAAGTTGTAATTAATTAATAGAAATTAGGTTCTGTTTTTTTTTATTTCTTGATTGAAGTTGGCGGCGGTGCTGGAGGTTCACAGATATCGCTATCGCAATCTGCGTTTTTGCAGTTTATGAAATTGCAACCTTGTGTTCTAATATCTGTTTTGCAAGTGGATTTAGTACGAACAACCCCTTGTCTATTTTCTGATTGTCTGTAATCAGATTTGTTAATTTCAGATCTTTCTTGAAATTGATTCTTGAATTGAAAATTAGTTTCAGACCATTTCGGACCAGATTGGACCAAAGCTGTTTGGACCGAATCTAGGGTTCAAAGGAGATTGTCTTCAGTCATTTTTTTCCCACTTTCAGGTTTGAAACTAATGTTTAATTATAAGAATCAATTCGGCCCAACCTGTAAAGCCCAGTTTTAAAGAGTTAAAACTGCACAAGCCCACTTTTATGCGAAAGCTATATGGGCCAAATTGCTAACCGCTATTCAGCCCATATACCTAGATAATGTTAATTGTTAATGTTATGGACTTTTAAATGGGCTTATTAATGGGCTTTACAGCAAGTGGTTGATTGGATCAACTCTTCCGTTGCATGTGATGTATGGATGTATGATGTGCTGCGACCATGGGCCATAAGCACTTGGCCCATGATGATGCGATAGTGGCTCTTGCGCACAACGTGACTGAATGCACATCATTGCCATAGTGTCCCTTACGGTCATTGGATGACCCTTCCCTTCGTGGTGGGCCCCACAACCCCGAAAAAGGTCGCGTGTGGAAACCCTAGCTGATTTGGGCCACTAAAAATCTGATTTTATGAAAGTCCGTGGGAGCCACTTTGGTTTGACCTAAATTAATTAGGGTGTAATTTTTGTTTCCTCCAGCAATATAAGTGCATGTGATAGGGAGATTCATGTGATGAACTCTCTAAAGGCAAGGCCTTTCGTCATTAGCACGACGATGGGTCCTTCAGTAATGAGGAAACACACCATAAAATTGGGCTATCCATTTGTTGTTGGATCTGTCAGAGTGTTTCATAAGATGATAGGGGCGTCATAGACCGATGTGGGAAGGGCTTCACCAAAAAATGGGAACTCTCTCACGGTACATTGGTATAACTCGAATATGATGGGTGAGCATTCACTGGACAAAAAAGTTTACCATAAAGTGGCTATGAACCTTGTCAAACAGAGGCCAAAGGGAAAACTCATACGATGAGTGGATGTGATCCTTCACAGAAAAGTGGTGGGGTTATTTAGCTGAAACAGTTGGCCCCATGCACCCTACGTGATTTCTCACATTTCCAGAGACATTCCGCCGTCTCCGTCACTGAGATAGGAGGGAAATCTCATAGATGAATAAATGGAAATTGAACATAGATTAAAAGCCATATCTATGTAGGTTACTTGAATCAAACTAAGGTCGTGGACTAACATTTTGTTGTTTTACCAGAAAATGGCAAACGATCAATTTGCAAAGCTTCTCGACGATAATAAGCTTAAGGGCCCAAACTATTCCGGTTGGTATAGAAACCTTATGCTGGTCCTGACTTCAGAAAAGTTAGATAAGGTGGCAAAGAATCCTGCACTGGAACGTCCGGGAGACAGGGCCTCAGAACCCGCAGGAGGGACTACCAAGAGTAGGAGGAGAAAAACTCCCTAGCCTGCTACTATATCATAGCCTCCCTAGATAATCCGATACAGAGGCAGTTTGATAAGATCGAACTTGCCAAAGACATATTGGATAGTTTAAAGACTATGTACGAAGAGCATAATCGTTCTACTCGCCAAAAGGTCCTGAAGAAGTTCATGACCGCACAGATGACCAAAGGGCAGCAAGTTCATGACCATTGTCTCCGGATGATGGGTTACATAAACGAGCTGGAGGCCCTTGGGTCTGGGCTAGATTTGGTGACACAGATAGACGTCATTCTTAACTCCCTGCCTCCGTCCTTCAATCCGTTTATCATGAATTTTAACATGAACAAGCTAAACGTCAGCTTGCAAGAGCTCAACAATATGTTGCAATGAGCCGAAGAACTGATTAAGAAGGATGAGCCGATAGCCATGCTTGTTGAAGCTGGCAAATCTGGCAAGAAGAGAAGGGCAAAGAGAAAGCCCCAGAAAAAGGCCACCAAATCTAAGAAACTAAAGAAAGACAAGGCATCCGATGCCTGTCACTTCTGCAAGCAGGCCGGCCACAGGAAGAGGAACTGTCCTGCCTACCTGGAATCTAAGAAAGGTGATCTCGAAACTTGTGTCATAAAGACTAATCTGTTAGTTACTTTTGTGTCCTGGTGTGTTGACTCTGGGGCTTCAACTCATGCGTGTAATTCACTGCAGGGGTTCAAAGTAAGCAGAAGGTTGAGTGAAGGGGAAGTAACACTTTACTTGGGGACTTCTGTAAGTGTTGCAGCTACGACGATAGGAACCGTAGAATTAGTCTTTAGAGAAGGAATTCTTGTACTTAAGGATTGTCTTTATGTATAGAACTTAAGAAGAAATTTGATTTCTATTTCCAAACTGTGTACTGATGGATATACTGTCTATTTTAGTAATATGATTACTATTAAAAGGAATAATAAATTCATGGCATGCGGGGAACTGGAGAACGATCTCTATGTTCTACATCCTTCTCTAGAAACTAACTTAGCCGAAACTACGTCGGTCGAAATCCCCAAGAAAAAAACTCGTGATATAGTTAGTCCCACGTGCCTGTGGCATTACCGACTTGGCCATATCGGTATTGACCGAATCATAAGGCTGGTAAAGGATGGCCCTTTGGATTTTCTAACCGTAGAAGATCTTCCTACTTGTGAGCCTTGCCTCCGAGGTTAGATGACAAAACGACCATTTAACGGTAAGCCTGAAAGATGTACAGACACGCTTGACCTTATACATACTGATGTATGTGGTCCCCTGAGTGTTAGGACTCGTAACCAACACGTGTATTTCATCACCTTCACCGATGATTACTCACGATATGGTTACGTGTACCTAATGAGACAGAAGTCCAAATCTTTTGAAAAGTTCAAGGAGTTCAACAAGAAATTGAGAAGCAGTTAGGGAGAGAAATTAAGGCCCTTCGATCAGATCGAGGTGGTGAGCATCTCTCTGATAAATTCAGGGACTACTTGAAGGCCAACGGGATAATATCACAGTTAGCTCCTCCTGCTACACCACAACATAACGGTGTTTCAGAGTGGAGGAATAGGAGATTGTTAGACATGGTTTGGTCACTTCTCATGCGCTTCCACATCCTTTTGGGAATATGCATTAGAGACTGCTATCTACGTGCTGAATCGAGTTCCAACCAAATCGGTTTCGAGAACTCCATATGAACTTTGGACCAGAAAGAAACCAAGTGTCAGACACTTGAAGATTTGGGGTTGTCCTGCGCATGTTAAAAGAACGAGTGCGAACAAGTTGGAATCCAAGACCAGTCGTTGCCTATTTGTAAGCTACCCAAAGGATTCTGTGGGTTATCTATTTTATGACCTAAGTAAGGAAAAAGTGTTCTGCAGTCGAAATGCCAAGTTCTTAGAGACTTATTACATCCTAGACACCCATCGTCAAGAAATAGTTCTTGATGAGGAGAGCTCAGGAGTAGTGGGAGGTGTCCCACAAGTTCCAAGTAGTGACCAACCTAGAAGATCCACCCGGGTATCCAGGCCACCAGTCCGTTATGGTTATGACCAGGATAGTTACCTGGTGGAAGCCTTGACTAGTGAGGAGGATCCCGTGACTTACGCGGAATCTATGTTGGACATAGATTCCTAGAAGTGGGTGGAGGCCATGAGAGCCGAGATGGACTCAATGGAGGCTAATGGAGTCTGGACTCTAGTAGATCCACCTTCTGAGGTAAAAGCAATTGGTTGCAAATGGATCTATAAGAGGAAGAAGGGCCCCGATGGCAAGATTGAAACCTACAAAGCTCGTTTGGTGGCGAAAGTGTATACTCAGAAAGAGGGCATCGGCTATGAGAAAACCTTTTTGCCCGTGGCCATGCTTAAATCCATTAGGATCCTGCTAGCTATAACAGCATACCATGACTACGAGATTTGACAGATAGATGTTAAAACCGCGTTCTTGAATGGAGATCTTAGTGAAGATATCTACATGCAGCAGCCACAAGGCTTCATTGCTGCTGGTCAGGAACACATGGTATGTAAATTTAATATATCCATGTATGGACTTAAGCAAGCTTCTAGGAGTTGGAACATCCGTTTTGACTCTGCCGTCAAATTGTTTGACTTTGAGCAAAATCCAGATGATCCTTGTGTTTATAGGAAGTCCAGTGGGGATAAGGTTACATTCTTGGTGTTGTATGTTGACGATATCCTACTCATTGGGAATGATGTAGGAATGTTGAATTCGGTCAAGGTGTGGCTTTCGTAGCAATTGTCCATGAAAGATCTTGGAAAAGCCTCCTATATACTGGGTCTTCGACTCTATAGAGATAGATCGAAGTGGATAATAGGATTATCCCAGGCTGCTTACATTGACAAAATTGTCAAAAGGTACAGCATGGAGAACTCCAAGAAGGGAAATGCTCATTTCAGGCACGAAGTCACTCTCTCCAAGAAGATGTCTCCCAAGACTTCTAAAGAGATTGAGGGCATGAAAGACGTTCCCTATGCCTCAGCCATAGAGAGCATCATGTATGCCATGTTGTGCACTCGCCCTGACATTGCTCAGGCGGTGAGTGTGGTAAGCAAGTTCCAGGCCAACCTAGGGCAGGAACATTGGACTACTGTGAAGAACATACTCAAATACCTTCGAAGGACAAATGAGTTTTGTCTAGTATTCGATGGTAGTTCACTACAAACCCAAGGGTATACTGATGCCGATTTCCAGTCGGATCCAGATGATAGAAAGTCTACATCTAGGTATGTTTTCATGATAGGATTGTGTACTGTTTACTAGAAAAGTAGCAACAGGGGTCCACGGCATACTCCACGACCGAAGCGGAGTACATTGCCGCAAGTGAAGCTGCCAAAGAAGTCGTGTGGATGAAAAAGTTCATTCATGAATTAGGAGTGGTTCCATCCAGCACATCACTCATCCCGTTGTTGTGTGACAACAATGGAGCGACTGCCCAGGCTAAGGAGCCTCGAGCCCACTCGAAGTCAAAGCACTTCGAGAGGAAGTACCATGTACTGCGGAATATCGTTGGTAGAGGGGACGTCCTAATTCAAAAGGTAGCATCAGCGGATAATGTGGCAGACCCATTAACTAAGCCACTCACACAAAAAGTGTTTGAGAAACACGTGGAAAGCATGGGATTCCGGCTTGTACCAGATTGGACCTAAGTGCAAGTGGGAGTTGTTAGACAGTTTGTATGCCCTTAGCTCCAATCAGATCGTACCGTGTGGTGCCACTGACTAGGTTGGTTCATGGGCCGAGTCTTGGGCCAGGTTAGGCCACGAATTGGGCTAAGCCATGATTTTTAAAAGTTTTGAAAATTTTAACATAAATTAAAAAATAGACAAAAATTAAAAAAGATCTTAAAATTTTATTGATGTACACAATTGTTTATTATGCAATAATAAAGTACAGGTTGGGCCACGAATTGGGTCGCAGGTGACAAGGTTCGTTCAATTGTACCGTGCTATGCTGGCCCATGGACTTGAAGCCTTAGGCCTGGCACGGCTTGCAGTCTGTCATGTCAGACTGGCTCAAAATTGTGTCGGACTGTGAATGACACAACCATATTTACACCTAGGGGCAAAGCTAGGGGTGGTAGAGGGGAGTCATGGCCCCCCTACGCTTTGAAAATCCCCATGGTAGCTATTTAAATCCCAATATATTTTGCTCCTCCTACCCATATTTCCTATCTTTTGGCCCCCTATCCATGTTCACTAGGCTTTGGCCCCCCTCAATAAAAAATCCTAGCTCCACCCCTGTTTACACCTCTACCTACCACTATCCGGTTAGTACTCTCTCTTGTGGTTCACTATGGCGGGGCTCTTAGGCAACTCGATGTAAGTAATGCTTTCCTACATGACTACCTCAATGAGGAAGTGGCACTTTGGGCCTAGTGTCACTTTTGTCCCTAGGCTCTTAGACAATCCATGGGTTTTGTTGATCCCACATGACCACACTTTTTATGCCATCTTAAGCATTCTCTTTGTGGTCTAAAACAAGCTCTAAGGGCCTTGTTTACCCGACTACAGTATCATTTGGTTCATCTTGGATTTAGTGAATCTTGGGTAGATAATTCTTTATTTATCTGTCGGTATGGTACTATGTCAGTCTTCTTCTTGTATATGTAGATGATATACTCGTCACTGGACCTTCTACTTCAGTCATTACTACTCTCATCTCACAGCTCTCTACCACATTTTCTCTCCATGACCTTGGTGATGTCATTACTTCTTAGGATTGGAGCTCTATCATACTAAAGATGGTGTGCATCTTTTAGAATGAAAATATATTCATGATCTTCTCCTCAAGACTAAGACGCATAAAGCTAAACTTGTTCATACACCTATGGTTGCTTTTACCCATTTTGATGTCACTCAAGGTTCACCTCTCTCTAATGCCACTGAATATCGCAGTGTGGTAGGGGTGTTGCAATATATTACTTTCACTCGGTTGGATATTAGTTTCTTTGTTAATAAAGTTTGCCAATTTATGAAGGAACCTATTGATGTTCATTGGAGTTCTATTAAGCAAATCTTTGTTATTTGAAGTCCAATATTGATCATTGGATCTCTCATACCATAGCCTTGCCTCCACTGTCGCTGAAACTATTTGGCTTCAGATGTTGCTACAAGAGCTCGATTTGAAGCTTCCTCGACCTCCAGTAATCTGGTGTGACAATTTAGGGGCCAAATTTCTCTCATCCAATCCTGCTCGCCATGCTTGAACTAAACACATAGAGTTAGATCTTCATTTTATACGAGAGAAGGTTGTAGATGGGTCTCTCATTGTCAATCATGTATGTAGTCACAATCAGATTGCTAACATTCTTACAAAACCTCTTCCCTCCACCAGATTTCATCAGCTCATAGCCAAGTTCACAGTCTCTAAGAGACCACTAAGCTTGAGGGGGGATGTTAGAGGAGTCTCTTAGTTACCCACATAATTGATTCAACAGATTATGTACAAGGTTATCATTATCTTAGATAAACTAACCCAACTTAATCTCTTAGCTAACATTATCCTATCTAACTAGTTTCCTTTTTGAACTCTAACATTGTACATATTGTAACAATCATCTATTTAAATACATGAGAGACCAGTTACAATTTGACTAAGTTATTCTTCCATTTCTCTGTTATTCTATTTGTTTATAATTTTAATCAATTACAAGCTGTTCACAAAATCCAAAAACACATTCCTCAAATTTCTTTGGATGCTTTGGCAAGATTCAATAAATCTCCACATCCTCATCAATGGGATTTTGGTTCTCATTGACCAAGATACCCATGTTCTATTTTTTTCACCTTTATGTAGGGTCTATGGAAAATTTATTTTCCCTAGTGTCAGCACTCGATTTTTGCTCGGTCCGCCGCCTGAACCTCCAATTTGCCCCAAACACCCAATTAGACCCTTCTGATCCCTCTAAAGCACCCAACTTTCACCCTGAAATCCCTTAGATTCACCATCAAACTTGCCCGATACCTATCCGATAGCTCCAATCAACCTACACTTACACCTCAACCATCAGATTAGACATAACCATCAATTCTTGGACACCCCCAAATGCTCACCTATGAAATCTCAACCCAAAATACCTCCATTGGCCCTTTAATCGCACCAAGATTCCATTTCAAGGTCTCATATTAGCAGAATCAAGCCCTTTCCAGATCTACCTGATTTGGGCCCAGTTGGGCCAATTTGGCCCCAATAATCAACCCATAATCCCCGAAAACCCCACCTTACCAAATTTTAGCCAAAAATACCCACATTTACCTTTCTATCTAAAAAGATTCCATTTCATCCAATCTCGTTAGCCCATAGACACAAAACCCCCACTGTAGTCAGACCCATCTCAACCCTCTATTTTCTGACACAAAAATCCCCACCATTGAACCAGAAACCCGGCCTGACCCCCTTAAACCCGGTTTGACCCATTTTCCAAAATTACAAAAATACCCCCTCTCACTAAATTACCAAAATGCCCTTGACCAAAGTTTACAATAATATCCCCTAACAAAAATACCAAAACGCCCTTAACCAAAGTTACCCCAAAATACCCCGACCTAATTCCCCCTCCCACCAAATTACCAAAATGCCCTTAACCAAAGTTCTCCAAATTACCCAACCAAAATTACCAAAATATCCCTCCTTCCAAAATTCCCCTAAATTCTCAAAATACCCTCGACCAAAATTACTTGAACTACCCTTTGACTAATTCCCAAATTACCCCTGAGTCCCTGATCTAAATCCCAAAAATGTCCCTCCTAAAATTATCAAAATACCCTTGACCATAACTACCCAAAAGACCTCTTCAGCCAAATACCAAAATACCCTTGACCTAATCCCAAATTACACCTCCTTCCAAAATTACCAAAATACCCTTCATTTGCCCCTTCTCTCTAAATGCCCAAAAGTATCCTTAACCAAATAACCAAAATACCCTTCCGATGAAATGCCCAATATGCCCTTTGATCAAATTCCCACATCAACCCCCCCATACCAAATTACCAAAATACCCTTCTCTAAATTTCCAACTTACCTTTAACAAAATGACCAAAATACCCCTCAGACCAAACTACCAAAATGTTCCCATTCCAAATTACCAAAATATGCATCGAACAAGATTACCAAAGTTTCCTCCTTCCAAATTACCAAAATACCCCTTGACCAAATGCCTTTCATACCCTAAAATGCCAAAATTACCCCTTCATTTCAACTTCCCAAAATACCTTCATTGTGTCCAAATTCTCGAGATACCCCTCATTCCTTAAATCCCCCAAATACCTTTTAAACCAAAAATTACCAAAATGCCCTTCACTCTAAATTACCATAAATTACCCTTTGGACCCCAAATATTGAACCCTCCTATCCCTTTAAAACCGGACTTACCTAAACCTTACTTTCTTTTTTGAAAATTGATAGAACCTCCCCTTGCCCTCCATTATAAATAGAGGCACCATTCCCAAGGCTAAGGGAGGGGAGTTTTTGGAAGAGAATAGGGGATCAAAAGGGGGAGTTTGGAAGGGAGAGACTCTCGGCTTTCCTTTTTGAGGAGCTGCCGAGCTGAGAAGGAAAGAAGAAGCGTAGAAGAGGGGAAAGCTAGAGAAGGGGGTCTTTTCTAATAGAGAATGGGAAGCTCTCGGTGGTTCCCTTTAGAAAATCTATCGAATGGAGAGCTGTTAAACAGTTATGCCCTTAGCTCCAATCAGATTGATGTACCTTTTAACATTTATTGTAAATGAATATAGTACATAATTGAGTCATGTCATTGTGGTGCGTTTATGTGTAATACCCTTAAACTTGACACTTATGAGACTCGTGTTAATTTAGAATCTTCACAACCGTAGGATAGATCTGGGGAGATTTATCCTGCCAAGGCTGACACTGATGTACCGCCAAGTTGGTTGGGCTGGCTTGTCTCAGCTGCTAGGGTGAAACCTGAGGTACATGTAGTGTGGGTTTTCTTGAAGCCCTGAACCAGACCGAAATTCTAGTATTGCCCTAGACCTTAGAAATAGATGGGTAAAACTGGAATGTTACACCTGACCCCTAGACTCAATTATGGTACTGCACCAGGTGTCGGATTGGGCTGTCTTTGATATGCCAATCAGTGAGATCCTTAGAGGGGATCAAAACCTGGGTATGTTGGGACAGTCCGAGAATTCATCTGAGTGGGTGACCATAGTGACAGGATCATCCCCTTTGTTGGACAAAGTGAATGATCGGGGATGCACTCTCTCTGATGGAAACCTAAAACTACCGGCAGTTGATTTCAACCGTTGAAATTTGTTTTTGCAAAATATATTTATATAAAGATACACACACACACACACACAATAGTTTCAAAATGTTTGCAAAGGGTTTTAATTCCCGGGATCCATGTGAGTAGAGAGTGCAGTACTGTACCTTGTAGCCGAGGGACAAGTCCTTTCTTGTTGGGCAGTGTTGGATCATAATGGGCTGAGAGGTTAAGTGTAAGGCCATTGAGAGTTATACCTGATGGGCTAATCTTGCATCTGCCCACAGTCCTTGAGCCTTCATAAGATGGCTGGACCCAAGGACCATTTAGTGTAAATGTTAGGCCCATTAAGAGCCCATGGTGATGAACTCAGGGGTTCATTGTGTCCTACAGTGAATTCGGCCAGGCCTTGTAACAAAAGTTGGACTGAACCCATGTGGCTGATGTGTAAATCAATGTTTGGGTCCCATGCTACACAAAGAGAGCCTACTGGGCAGCAGGTTAGGAGGTTAAGTGAGCACATAAACTTAATGGGCCTAAAGCCCAATTCGAAGTGGGTTAATTAGATTAATTAAATAGGGGCAAATCTGGGTTTGGATCCAGATAAGGATAAGAGGATAAATCTTATCCACTTAAAGAGTCCAGATCCAAATAAAGATTTGGATAAAAAAACTCCTAATTTGATTAGGATCAAACTGATCTTAAACTGCAAATAAGATAGGGGATTATCCTTATCACTTAAAGAGTCCGGATCCAAATAACGATTTGGATTGGGAAACTCCTAATCAGATTAGGAGGTTGTCTTTTTAAGGCTATAAATAAGAGAACAGGGCAGGCATGCAAAACACACAACAAACATTACAGCAGTCTACAGAGTTCTTCCCTGTTCTTGCCGCCCCTACCCAGTTCGATCTCCACTTGTGGGAGTGATCAAGAATTGTTCTTGATATTGCTTCTTGGTAGAAGAAGCAATTTGAAGTTGTGATCACTAGCCCTCTACTCTCCATTCTTGCTAAAGAATTCGGTTATTGTTGAAGAGTCGTCCTGCTGGTCCTTCTTCACCACACACTGTCATCTTCAGTGGAAGTGGGTTTTGGTTTTCTCCTTGGGCGTGAACACCTTTATTGGGAGTTACTGCTACTCCGTATCAGGTACATCCCTCTCCTCCATTTTGGTTTCAGATCTGGTTCGATTTGGTTCGAGATTGATCCTTAAAAATGTAGTTTTCTAAAATAGGGAATGCGATTCCCAGATGGGAGAGAGAGAAATTTTTGAAATTTCGCCCAACCTTCCTACAGGGTTCGGCCATCCATACGATAGATCTCTCATCCCTTCAAGAGCAGATAGTGTTTTTCAAAGAGGCAGTTCGGTTGAGGAAAAAAAACAGTGAGAGATCAAACTGGGGAGTTTGAGAAGAAATTCGACAGAGTTGAGAGAGAAGAAAAGAGGGAGAAGTTTTTCCAAGAACGAAAAACAGAGAGGAAGAGATTGAAGGGACAAGGAGAGGGGGAACGGTTCGTTCATTCCAAGTTTGGCCATTTAATACATTGACCATCTCTGCTATCACTGTCGTCAACACCCATTCCGAATTCTAGTGCCGGGGTTAGCACCCCTAGTTCGCCATTCCATCACCTCCAGGGTAGGGTGTTGACAACATCAAGTTAATCTGAATCTCTACTTGAGTTTGACCATTCCGATTATCCCTTTTATAGTATCGTTAGACTGAAAGCTACAAGAGGTAAACACCGATTACCTCATATTCATCTCTCGGCTTCCTTTATTTCTCTTATTCCTCTGTATTTATTTATTTATTTGTATTGTTCTTACTTTTCTGTCTTGCATTCAAATTCAAACTCGAGAACCATCAGGTTCTCCAACAACCGAGAGGTTATCTTAATTTTCTTTTTCTTTTACCCTCTAGCCCGACCAACCAAGTACGATGGTGGGGGTTCTAATAGAAATTGGGTGATTCATCCTTTTGCTTAGGCCCCTGTATCCAAAAAGGGGGCGGTCTGGAGGGGAGAAGGGAAAACTTTATACCGTTTCGAATGAAGAACCTAAGCTCTCAGTCTAGATGTAAAATTAAGTAAAGGGATATAGCATTCACACTGACTAGAGAGAGGAGTGCCTAATCCCTTCCCTCTCTCTTTCTCAACTTATCTAGAATGGCCTTGTCCTGGCTAATCAATATGGAGTCGTTAATTTTAAATGATTTCATAAAATTTAAATCTGGGAGACCCATCACTCCCCATTATTAATTCCTGATGGGTGGCGACTCCATAGCATCGGCCATGAAGTGAACTGCCGGTTTTTCCCAAAATTCACACCTGGGCATCACTTGCCCCATCTCCGTGGTGGGTAGATAACTTTCCCACTTAGAGGGAAGTTGCCAACACTTGGATGAGACCAAATTGCCCCTTTAAATAATGGATTTTATGGCTAAAAAATTTAGTCTTATTTATTTGACAAATAAAAGAACATTTACCTGGATAAGTAACTTCTTGGAAAACAAACATGGCCTCAAAAATAATTACCATGTCAAGTATAATCCCATCAATGAGTATCATACATGTTTGGGATGTGAAGCTATAAATCCTATTTGAAGCTTTGTTGACAACAAGTTGTTAGTAACGGATCCGGAAACAAAAAAATAGAAGGGAAGGTTTTAATGCCTTCATAAACATGTAAACGTGGTGATGTAATTGTTCTTGAAAGCCTTGGTTTACATGCCCATAACCTGCAAGGGATGTTTTAGACATTAAGCACTTAAGCACGCAAAAGGCTTGAATCGCTTGATGACTAATTAGATTTGGGCCAATAATACAATTAGGGAGCAACTTTGGTAAGGCTAGACTGAACCAATCCCCGAAAAAGTTGGGTTGGGTGATGGTCAGGTTAAGATTAGGGTTGATTTTTGCCAATTTGACTTCATTTAACTTTCATGACCTGCACCAAATCCAAGTTTACTTGTTTTCATTATATAATTTTATTTTTATTATTAATAATTTCATGATTTTAAATTTTAAATATAGATCTATCATAATTCATAATATACTTTAATCATTTGAAACATTCAATTTTCTATTTTTACTTTTATTATACTAAAAAACCAATAAAACATTAAACAAGTAAATATCGATTGATAAATGTATTCCATATGTGATTATAAAGCATGGAGTTTAGGTTTCTTGGTGATGGTGCAAGACAAAAAGAGTGTAAGAGATTTTGGCAACGTTTGTTAATCGATTTACAACTCCACCGTTAATTCACATTTACATGCGTTTTCCAATGTAAAAGCGGACTGATGTAAAACTCCACATCCATCTACTTTTTCAGACATTTTTTTGTCAATGTACAATTTCCATAAAAATTTGATATAAACCATTTAATTGGTTGATTTTTTCATTGATAATCAATGTAAATAATATATGAATTTACATCGATTATTACATTAAAAACTCCAACGATCCATTCAAATTTTAAATGGGTCGAGTGAATTTTTCTACCGAAATCAAATACAGAAAAAGAAGCAGAAAATGTTAGAATTGGAATGGGCCCAACCCAATCGAAAGTCAGATTGGACGGGTTGGGGTTCATAACCTTAGATTGGGCTCAACTCCATAATCCGACCAAATCCGGCCCGATTTGTACCACTACATACAACAGAATGCCTATAGTATAGGAAATAAATGTCAATTGATGACCGTCCAATTGATCCTTATGATCATGCCGTACAGGTGTTAATGTTGTGCGTAGGCCATGCCAATTTTCAGCCATCAAGAATCGAGATCATTTTTGGTCGTGGGTCCTTTTCCATCTTCAATCTCTGCTGGTTGTTTACACACGGGTGTTATTCTTCCATAAACTGCATAAAGCAGTTAGCAGTCAGCAGTAGCACACAAGAGGAGAGCTGAGCTGAGCTGATCACTGACGCTACTTGAACTAACAATGGAGAAATGGAGGATCTCACGGCATATCGTTAAGCGCTCCTCGACAAGTCTTTTTAAGTCTCTTCTAAGCACTAATTTTGAGAAGTCAATCAATACGTCAGGTTATTCTTTCTCGTCAATTTAACTATCCTTTAAATTCGTTCTGATCAATCTGAAACGATTTCTTCATCCCCATGATTTTCTTAATTCCTGTTTGCAATCAATACAAATTTTCAGATATTTACCGAAAATGGAGCTGTTTATTGGAATTTCAGACATAATTTAAAACAGTGGAAGTAGATGAGAGAGCTCTGATTTAGTCAAAGAAATTATTTATTTGTTGTTGATCTTACAGGAGTTAATGATGTTGGAGATAGTGTTCAATTAACTGTTTCATTTGTTTGTACTTGGACTTTTGCCGAATGTCGTTTGAAAATTTATTATTAGAACCGCTTCGACAAATGTCAATTATAAATTCGAGTTTGTCTAACCTCTCAGCTTCAATCCGTCGCTTTAATATCACTTTACTAGCATTGACTCGCTGCACCTTAGCCTTTTTTGTTTAG
The DNA here is from genome assembly GCF_000365185.1 of Nelumbo nucifera. Next base: position 667,224 of record NW_010729172.1, read on the forward strand.
TTTTCTCAAATTCTGAATGCATTTCCTTTTGAAAGAGCAAAGTGAGGTTTGGAAGAGCTTCTTCTTTTGATATCTGCTTATTGAAGATTTCTTTGTGCAGGTTCTACGTATAAATCGGGAAGAAATTGCAATCCATATGTTGAACATTATTTTCAATGTCAAAAGCGTCATTTCCAAACATGCTGCCATCCTTTAAGAGATTACACGGGAAACCTCCATGCTTCTAAAGCAACGAATCTCGAACATATATGCAGGATCCAGTACAAGTCTTTTGGTTCGGTGGCAACACAGATTCAGAGGAACCCATCCTTTTCCACGCTAAATTCTGATGATGTTGATCATTTTAAGAAGATATTAGGGGAGAAAAATGTCATTCAGGACGAAGACAGGCTGTTGACTGCAAATGTAGATTGGATGGGAAAATATAAAGGCTCAAGTAAGCTTTTGCTGCAGCCTAGGAGCACCGAGGAGGTTTATATCTTTTACTTTTCTATGTTTCTTTCAAATTTTGTGTTGAAGTGATCTACTACTTTCAACACAAAACTTCTCCATTTTTGAAGCTTCCCTGAAAAATTCTGCATTTACCTTTAATGTCTATTTGAAAGTTTACTGGGTTCATTGCATATAGTCTTGTAAGCTGGCTGATTATGCAGCTTATACCGTTTCATCTTTTTAAAGATGTAACATGTAGCATAAATGGATTAGTTTCTTCTTCGGGTTACACAGCGGGGGGTAGTCCATCCCCCATCCCCTTAACCCCCCAAACCCTGGTGGCAGCGGGATTTTGATCCCAGGTCTCTGCTACAATGAGTCAGAGATCCTACCTACTGAGCCACCATCAGTTGGTCACATAACAACTTTTCAATATCAGATAAGCACAGTTCTGCAAATTGTTTCTTACTTTTCTTTCTTGTTGCTGAAGCTTGCTAGAAAACTTAATAGATTTAGCTAACTAAAGATTACTTTTCTGGTATTTCCAATATTTTCTACAGGTGTCTCAAATTCTTAAATATTGTAATACTAGATGCTTGGCTGTTGTTCCACAAGGTGGTAATACAGGTCTTGTAGGTGGAAGCGTGCCTGTTTTCGATGAGGTGATACTGTTGCTATCTTATTGACCATCTTGTGTCACTGAATACTTTTGTGTAGCACATAACTCCTACTTTTGCATTAGATCAGAGTTTGTTATGATTTACTATGGCATAGTGATTACATTCACATGCAAATAGAAAAGTCATGGAATTTACATAAAGCTTAATGCAATTCTATGAATCTGAGGTCCTTTTCAATCTAAGGTACAGTGATATAGAAAGAGAATCTTGGGTATTGAAACAGGATCACAGGTACAATTTGTCATGATTGTGCATTATATTTTTTCATCAATTAAAGACAACTTGACATAAAAAATAGGTCAATAGTTTCCAATAAGTCAAAATTTGAGGAGTCCAACTATGGTGCATTTCAAAATTTTTATGGTACATTACATCAAAATTTCAACCAATCACATTAAAGATGTCACATGGTCTACTTACTTTTCTACATAACTCTTATTAGGCCATCTTGGTTACCCGAGGCACACACACACACACATATATATTTATGGTAACCATGCAAGGATTTAGTGAGGTTCAGCCATTTGTTTAAATTGAACATCATATGATGACTGAAATGGTGGGGCCAAATAGATCTACTTGTTCATCATCTCCTCTTCTCTTAACCTGCCAAGTTTGAGCCAAGGGATCTCTGTTGCCTGGCAGAATTGGAGGTCTTTTATTTTAAAAATAAAATGTAAAAAAAGAGAGTTCACTGGTTGCTATTCACACTGGAAAATGTGGATACATTGTAGGAATGGGGCTAATGCAATTTGATTATGCTAATATGGATATATGCTTGTGTTCTTAGTTCTTATAGGCTCTATGATGAATTCTTGTGTATTTGCATTTAGCTATGAATGAAAGCACAGGCTGACCTAGACAAACTCATTTACGTTTAGTAGATTTTGGTAATTCCTGTTTTATTCTTTCTGGTTTCTCTTTCTTGCATCTGAACAAAAATTTTTATGAAATATATGCAGGTAATTATCAACGTTGGTTCCATGAATCATATCATTTCTTTTGATGAGGTAAGAATTCTTTATTTGGGGTGAATTTTGCTTCTGAGTTTTAACATCCTCCTCAAATTTATAGACAAAAGATATGTTCCTCCTAGTCTATTTTTGGGATTCAGCCTGTGATTTTTAAGCAGTTTGTTTCTAGATGTGCTGCCCCTTGATCCGATGACGGAAAAATAAAACTGAAGTAGACGAGTTTTGTAATTTGACCATTGATACCTTAAAGCTACTTTGCCCTTTTTTACTTTTTAACCAACTTTTGTCATTTTGTTATTATTGCCAGAGAGTTTGTTTTGACTCCTGATACATTTGTTGTACTTCAATCTAGGACATTGAGAAAATAAATGACAGTTATGTTCATAAAGTGAAAATGATCCTAGGACATTGAGAAAATAAGCTGTTAATAGGATGGCTGCAGACAAAAAGTCTGGGGGTGTGGACATTTAGACAGCAGATGAGGGAGATTTTTTCCTTAGCAAGGGAAGCTGGAGTACTCTTTAATTGGACAAGGAAGTCAGCCAATGATGGTGTGTGGCTGATACTTTGGTAAAGCAAGGAACTCAAAGGGAGAATCTTTTTTGGGATATGTTATAAATCTTGAGATAATATATGGGGTCAACACTCATGCTGTGAGTGGTTGACATTGTATATTTCTTTTTGTTGGTTTAATGAAAGTTACTGTTTCCAATGAAAAAAATGAACCTAGGATACTGAGAAATAATAATTTGGATCCTCTATGAATCTTGGGAACATCATTTTTGAGTGAACAATGAATTGAAAACCAAATTTGTTTCTTGATTCAAATGCATGCCTAAAGGTTCTCTTTGAAGGAAACAAATTGAAAAGGAAAAGGAAAATGACTGAGAGATCTTCAATCTCTTGTATGACTTGGGTCCAAACAGTTACCGAGGCTTTATTTCTCCCCAGGCAAGGTGTAAGCAACAAGTTTACCTTCATAGTTCACTGTTATATTGCAACAAATTAAGGGATGGCCAGGTTGTAGAAATGAACAGAAAGGAAACAAGTACTCTACTATACACGTCTGAGGAGGGAAGTTATGAGATCCATGAGGATCAGATAATAGATACAGATACTGCAACAATAATGATTAGTGTATTCTTATGAAGAAGTTCCAATGGAAATGCCTGAACTATTAGGACTATTGAAAAAGATGATAAAAAACATAAGTAGGTTTTTCTCCAGAACTTCCATCTAATAAATTCAACTCAACAAAGAATTATAACAGCTACTTAGGTTCAGTTATTGAGTCCTGTGTAACCTATCCTTTCTATCTAGGATTATGTTGAGTAAAGTGATGTAAACATATAAAGAAAAAATGGATTCATGTGGTAAATCATGGGTAGGAATGGTGATGGGATGAGTTTTACTGTGCTCCTGTTTTTTGTTTATAAGATTGGATTTGGGTTGAGGGAAGCTAAACTCGTGATGGACCTGGGCATGCAGCAACAGTAGAAGACCAAGTTCAATATCATTTCTCTCTCTCTCCCCCCCCCTTCTCTTCTTATTTTCATTCCTTTTTTTTTTGTTTTTTTCTCTATATTCCATTTACCCCCTCCTGCCTCCTTCTCTAGCCTCTTCTATATTTTTTTTTTGGATGAAGGGGATGATTTGTTCTGTTTGGTTGGCTGACTGGACACCATCCCGTAGCCATCCCTTGTGGGCATAATAGGGAGAGGTGGTTTTTTCTATAATAACAATTCTTTGTCTAGAAGACGGGTGGCTTCTGAAAAATGCCTTTTGTTCAATTTGGAAATAATATCGAGAAAATGCCCTTAAAACTATAGTGCACCAATCATAGTTAGTGCAATGAGTGCTTTCTCCAGAAAGAGGTGAAAGGTATTACAAATTCATATTCAGGTCTTCAGATTTCTGGTGCAGATTTCGATGTGCAATGATTAATAAGCAGTTGGGGTGTATCTGATATCTTTTGTGATAGGTTAATACCACTTAGATTAAAGGGAAATTTTCATAAAAAAGTTGTAAGGCCAGCTATGTTGTATGGAGTAGAGTGTTGGGCACTTAAGAAATGACATTCTAAAAAATGAGTGTGGCAGAAATGTATATTCTGAGAATGATGAATGGAAAACCTAGAAAAAATAGGATCAGAAATGAAGTCATTCGGTGGAATGTAGTAATAGCTTCAATAGTTGATAAAACAAGAGGAAGTCGACTAAGATGGTTTGGTCATGTGCATAGAAGATCTTTCACAGCCTGCATAAGAAGTGATCTGTTGCAAGTTGAAGGGGCTAAAAAGGTAGGGGCCGGCCGAAAAGGACACTGGTCAAAGTAGTAAGAAATGATTTAAGTGCTAATAATTTAACAATAATATGGCATTAAATAGAATGGAATGGAAAAGCAGGATTCATGTAGTCAACCTGGGATAAGCCTTGGATGATGATTGGAATCAATGGCTGCTTTTCCCCCTAAAGTATGCATCTTGCAATAGCTCTAAGGTGCCCAATCAGAGTGTTATTTTGGAATATTTTTCAATTTCTGAGGCATTAAAAAGTCTAAGACAAGTAATTTAAGAACACCAAGTCATAAATGTCAACAACAAATACTGACATGCCCAAAATTATGTGATGTTATAGCTTCTTTGATGTTATATTAGTCCCTTGTGTTGAAAGAATTCTCTGATTTTAAAAAGGGATGATTTGGGTAGGCATTGGTCATTTGTATTAGATGTTCTACACATATTAAGAAATTATTTTGTTATAGATCAAGAAAAAATGACTTAGTGGAGGAAGTTACTGGATAGATGGTTGGTTGGTAATCTCAGATGATTTGGGTAGGCACTGGTCATTTTCTGCAGGGGGATTACTTTGTCTATATGTCCTTACAATGATGTTAGAGTGTATTTTACTTAGAAAATTATTTGTTGGATTAATTCATTGCAGCAAATCTATATACATTCATGTGAAGGCAAGTACACACAGAGATCTGTTATTAACTTATCATTGTTCTCAAAGTCCATATTTTTCCATTCATGCATAAATGTATCCTTGGTTTCTCTTTGAATTGTTTATCTTACAGAATTCTTTTAGGTCAGCGGTATACTGGTGTGTGAAGCAGGATGCATATTGGAGAACCTGGACTCTTTCTTGGTTAACCATGGGTAACATTCTTGCACTAAAATTTTTCCTTGATGCGAGTGCATCCAACAACTATAATTGATCCAAATTTTATAGTTCCAGAATGCTATCAACTCATTTTGACTAGACCTGTTCACAGGCTGGGTTTCAGGCCTGGTCCACTCAAATTTTTGCAAAATTTCAACCTGAGTCTGTTGGGAACCAAGACCCAGACCCAAACCCGAGGCCCAGACCTTCACTTACTCGCACCTACCTGAGAAAGAAGGCACGTAAGCAGCACCCAACTGCAGCAAGCAACACGTCAGCTGGTCCCTCTGCATGAATTCGTTAGAGCTCAGAGTTTGTTGTGAGAGCTCAGAGTTGGTTGAGATATTTTGTAACTGAAATCATTATAAGAATGGGTTGGGAGAATGAATGAAGCATGCAAAGATTGAACTCTCTTCTCTCTCTCTTTCTCTCTCTCTTCTCTCTTAGGAGGAAGGGTCTCCCTCGAAGAGACTCCTGAGGTGAGCAGCAACTCATCAATTGGTATCAGAGCTGCGTCGACTAACTTGAACAATTGAAGATGACCAACACCAGATTGGTGGTGCTGGACGAGAGGGAGGACAAGATCGAAGTCGATCTCCACCAGGTGGTCACGGGGCTTAAGGAGATCAAGGAAGCCATGTCGGTAATGGCATCTCAGAAGGAGAAGACTCCTCCGGCCGCAGGCCGAGAAAGTGCACTCTATGGGGGAGATCCGATTCCCTGGATCTTCAAGGCCGAGAAGTATTTTGAGTATCATGATGTACAGGGACTCCAGCGCGAGACCACCGCCTCTTTTCATCTGGAAGGGGAGGCGATTCTATGGTTTCAGTGGTTCCGGCGCTCCCGACCCCAAATTTGAGGGATGAGAGATCTATCATATGGATGGCCGAACCCTACAGGTAGGTTGGGCGAAATTTCAAAATTTCTCTCTCCCATGTGGGAATCACATTCCCTATTTTAGAAAACTGCATTTTCAAGGATCAATCTTGAACCTAAACCAGACCAGATTTGAAACCAAAAGGTAGGAGAGGGATATACCTAATACGGAGTAGTAGTAACCACAACGAATGTGTTCACGCCCAAGGAGAATACCAAAAACTGCTCCCACTGAAGATGACACAGCGTAGGGTGGAGCAGAATCAGCGGGGTGGTTCTTCAGCAAGAACCGAATTCTTCAGCAAGAACTCGATTTTGGGTAGGTGAGCACGACTTCTGATTATCTTTTCTCCAAAAGATAATATCAAGAACTCTTCTTGATCGCTCCTACAGGTGGAGATCGAACTGGAAATGGCGGCAATAGTAGGAGAAGGCAAGAGCAGAAGATGGCGTTAGTCCAACTGTATGTTGTCTTCTCTCTTGAATCAGTAAGACTGAAGGATGATTTGGGGTTCGCCCTTCTCCTCTATTTATAGCCTTAAAGAGAGGTTCTCCTAATCCCATTAGGAGTTTCCTAATCCAAATCTTGTATTTGGATTTGGGCTCTCTTTAAGAGATAAGGATAATCCCTTATTTTATCTATAGATAAAGATCAGCTCTCCTAATCCAATTAGAAGTTTCTTGATCCAAATCTCTATTTGGATCTGGACTCTCTGAGTGGATAGGGATAATCCCTTATCCTATCTGCTGATCTAAATTCCAGAACCGCCTCTCTTTAATTAATCTCATTAAGCCAGTTTGAATTAGGCTTTAGGCCCATTAAGTCCATGTGCTCACTTATCCTACAAACTGCTGCCCAGTTGGATATCCTTGTATGGCGTGGGACCCAAACATTGATCTACACATCAGCCACATGGGTTCAGCCCAGCCTTTGTTACAAGGCCTGGCCGAATTCACTATAGGAGACAGCGAACCCCTGAGTCCATCACCATGGGCTCTTAATGGGCCCAACATTTACACTAAATGGTCCTTGGGTCAAGCCACCTTATAA
>NW_010729172.1:710917-725947 GCF_000365185.1 Nelumbo nucifera
GGTATAATTCTCTCCTACTGCTTTTGTTTAGATCTGGTTCAGTTTATGGTTCAAGATTGATCCTTGAAAATATGATTTTCTAAATAGGGAATGCGATTCCCAGTTGAAGGGAGAGAAAAATTTTTGAAATTCGCTCACCTAATTCCGCAAGATTTGGGCGTCCATACGATGGATCTCTCATCCCTTCAATTTTCACCTCTTTTACAGAGAAAACCTTGTTTTCTGATCCTTTAAATTGAAATAGATGCAGCCAAAGCAAAAGGGTTTAGAAAATGAGGTGTCAGGATGACACATCAAATGCCAAAAGTTATGCACTATATATAAAAAGATGATTGTCTATACAATACTATTCACAAGATCCAAAACATCTATCTCCAAATGCCTGAGAAAGATTTTATTATTTAAGGACATAAATCATGTGCATTTTTTGATATTGACATATAATATAAATAGGTATTGCTTATAGATCCCATTCACTTAGTACTTTTGATAAAAACTTTGATTATTTCAGTTGGGACTTGATTACAGGAATGGAACAATCCAAGACTATAGTCTGGAATTCATTCCCTAGCATCTATTTCTAAAAAGGGGCAATTTCCCAATGTTGGTACCTAGCTAATCAGCTATTTGCAGTCTTTAGATGTGTGGACAGGATATGGACCTATCTTTGGTATTTTTTGCACAAGGTGGCCATTCACAGACTATAAATCAACTTCTCATTCTCAAAAGTAACTAATGAGAAGTGATCATGTTTCATGGTATGGGTAGAGGATAAATAAGAAATGTGATTAGGGAGTGAAAACCAAGTTAGGGATGATTAAATCATCCATAATTATTTACATTGATGTGAGTTAACAATATTACCCTTGTAAACTTGGATACACTTGTTGCTATTTCTTTCCTTCCTCGAGTTGTGCACAAGTACCAATCCTGCTCAATTTGGTGAGGGTGTAAGAGCATAAACATGCATAATACCATCATCAGACATCAGTAGGTATCCAAAACAGATACTTTAAGTAAATGCTAAATGTTTTAAAACGCGGAGGCGTGACGCGAGGCATTCCACTATCTAGAGGCGTGAGGCGTAGTTCAGAACGCAAAAGGCGTAAGCCTCCCGAACACAAGGAGGCATAAGCCTCCTTAAGAGGAGGGGGGTTAGGAGGAGGAAGGGGAGGAGGATGAAGAGGAAGGGGGGATCTCATTTATTCTTTATTTTTAATAAAAATCTTTTATATTAAGAAGAATAAAGATGCATAGCATTAGTTGAAAGGGGGGGTCTTGTCGATGTAATTCCCTCCTTTTCCTTTTATTCTGGTGGAGAACTTTCCACCTTGATGTAATTCCTTCTATTTGAAGTTTAATAAAATTTATCTTTATTGACCAAAAAAAGTTTCAACTCTAATAATTCAGTCACCCAAGTAGACACTGATCTTTATTTAGCTTCACCACTAAACTGATAAAATACTAGAATGTTTATTCACTTCTCTATGTTAATATATTTCCACTCACAAGTTAACAACATACACTAGTCTATTTCCAATCATCTAGAGCCCCTTAATATGGGCCTCAATCATCAAATTTCATTGTTAAGAGAACGCCCCTATACTTGAATATTTCAAGTATCTCAGCATCCACTACGAAGCTTCTTGATGAGGAGCTTAGAGAACTTCTGTACATTGATTAATCACTGACACTGCATAAAATATATTTAGTCTGATTAGTGAAAGTAAAGAAGTTATCCTACTTGTTCCTGGAACTTTCCTTCATCAGATGATAGCTCTCATGTTCATTTGAACTTGTGACACCAACCTTTTAGCTTGCATATATATATATGTATATTTCGTCACATTTTCAATGTGTTTGATAATAGAATGCTAGAACTCTGCATTATGCAGATCTCTTATGGAATTCAATCAAAACCATGCATAAGAATTAAACTAGTGGTTTAATCCCAGCTTCAATCCTTGGCAACAAAATTCTTTTAGTGGTTACTATTTTTCCAAAGAAAAGATTGCATCTTTTGAAAGGAATACTGTATAAATTTCCTTTCGTCCTGTTTCTCTTGTTCTGGTCTTTCAGGTCTTGAAGCTGTCCTAGCAAATGGTACTGTGCTTGACATGCTTGGGACTTTGCGCAAAGATAATACAGGCTATGACTTGAAACAGCTATTTATAGGTATGCAATGCCAACTTACTGATAAATTCCTACTTCAGCATAAAACAAAATAATATTTTACTAGAGGATATCATTACATGTGGCTTTACCTTCATTGTTATAGGAAGTGAAGGATCTTTAGGAATTGCTACTAAGGTCTCAATACTTACATCTCCCAAGCCATCCTCAAAAAATCTAGCTTTTCTTGCTTGTAAAGATTATCTTAGCTGTCAGGTATGGTCCATTTTTATGCCTCGATTTTGCTTAATATTTTTAATCACTTTACTATCTAGATATCACTGCAGAGAGCATTAGCAAAATTAAGGGGTCCTTGTTGGACTAGTTGGCACTCCAAAATAAAATATTCATGTTAATAAAAGTGTATCACGTGAGCTAGATTATGTTTGTTTCATTTAAATAGGGAATGAATTTTTTCCCATATTTTCTTTTCCATTTTGTTCATTTTTTTACACATAGGAAATGTTCTTACTTTCTAAGCATACAAATTGAATTGATTTGGGCATAGTTGTTAGAATTGTGTATACTGATCTTGCAATTTGTCTGTGAAATGAGCATAATGATGCTTGACCAGAAACAGTAGAAGGGGAGAAATATGATCTTCTTGGGGAGTCCTATGCAAGGTTCAAAAGTATCGATACGCCCTTGTGTATCAGTACTTAATGTTGTGCAGTCTAGCATTGTGGGCTTGGGCCTATTTATGTTATGTCATAACATTTACTTGTATAACTTCCTTCCTGGGTTAAATGGGCCTGGGTCTACTTTGTTTTTATGTTTTCTTACTGCCTACTAATCTGGGTCAGATTTGTCATTGTATCTCTTTCTTATTGCCCTAGTATAAAAGTTGTCTTGGAGGGCTGGAGAGAGGAGCCACCAATTTCTTCTAAACCTCTTTTTCTTCTATTCTCTTCTTCTTCTTCTTCTTCTTCTATAGAACTGAATACAGACAAATACAGGCATGGTATCAGAGCATTGATACTATCCTCTTCACTGATTCAAAATCTTATATACTGTTCTTCTTTTCTTTACGTAGGTTGTAAAGAAACCTTAGTTCTGCTCGTGGTTCTCCAAACCCAGTTGCTTTCTTGGGCTTTCCCTTGGGAGAAGATCCAAGGAAACCTAGAAGAGGTTCGGTAATTCTCCAATAGGGCAAGATAAGCTGTGAGTAGTCTCTGGACTACTAGAGTAACCTGCAGTAAGCAGGTTAAGATTTTGAACTGCAGGAAGGTGCAGTCCAAGAAGGTTTTCAGATATCTTTGTGGAAGACCTTTTATGTTCGGTTAGAGGCTTCCATCAGACTGGGAGTGGAGTACAGGTTGTTGACCTCTACTTCAAATTTTTAGAAGCTGAACAGTGTCTGGTTGCAGACTAGGTGTTTGTTTTGTGTTGCAGCCCAAGTTCCTCTATTTTTTTCCTGCTGTTTTGTGTTGAAGTATTCTCCAGTCTACATGCCGGTAGCACTGATTGTTCTCTTCTGTTTTTTGGGTGAAATTTCACATCAGAAACAGTTCATTATGTCCTCAAACTCTAGTGAGGTAACCTCCAAGGAAAGTCAGCCAAGTGAAAGCTTATTCAACATGGAGAACACTAGCTTCCCAAATCTTCAGATCACTAATGTGAAATTAGATGAATACAAGTCAAAGGACCTAAGAAGGAAGAACCTACATATGGAACTTGGGCAAAAAAATTCACTTGTTATGACATGGATGTTATCTTCCATGACACCAAAGATTGCTAGGACAATCCAACACTATCCTACAACTCATAAGATTTGGGAGAAATTATCTACCACCCATGGACAAAGGAAAAATAATGCAAGAATTTTTAGACTGACACAAGACACTGCAGCCTTGACTCAAGGAAGTTTATCAGTTGCAACTTGCTTTGCTACTCTTAAGGGGCTTTGGGAAGAGCTTGATCATCATCTTGTTCTTGATTGGAAGAATTCTGAGGACCAAGAAAATGCACCAAAAGCAAATTGAGGAAATGAGAGTGTTCAAATTTCTTCTTGGACTCAACTCTTCTTATGAGAGCATCAGTTCTCAGATCTTGGGGAGAGATGAACTTCCCTCTTTGCAGCATGTTTACTACTTAGAAATGAGGAGATCTAGAGAAAAGAAATGAAGGTAGAAGCCCCTCCACAGCTGGGTGAACATTCGGCACTTGTTTCAGCCAAACAAAAAGGAGGGAAAGAGGTAGATAAAAGAAATCTAAAGTGCTCAGACTATGGGGGAGAGAGACATACCAACGATACTTGTTGGGTCTTGCATCCTCACCTTAAACCAGAACCTTATGGACTGTTAGACAGTGTATGCCTTTAGCTCCAATAAGCTTGATGTACATTATGACATTTATTGTAAATGAATAAAATACATATTTGATTCATGTTATTATGGTGTTTTTCTATGTAATACCCTTAAATTGGACACTAATGAGACTCGTGTTAGTTTAGAATCTTCACAGCCATTGGATAGATCTGGGGAGATTTATCTTGCCAAAGCTGACACTGATGTGCCGCCAAGTTGGTTGGGGTGGCTTGTCTCAGCTACCAGGGTGAGACCTGAGGTACATGCAGTGTGGGTTTTCTTGAAACCCTGAACCGGACCAAATTTCAGTGTTGCCCTAGACCTTGGAGACAGATGGGCAAAACTGAAATGTTACACCTGACCCCTAGACTCGATTATGATACTACATTAGGTGTCAGATTGAGCTGTCTTTGATATGTCAATCAGTGAGATCCTTAGCGGGGGTCAAAACCTGGGTATGTTGGGGCAGTCCGAGAATTCACCTGAGTGGGTGATCATAGTGACAGGATCGGCCCCATTGTCGGACAAAGTGAATGATTGGGGAATGCACTCTCTGATGGAAACCTAAACTGCTGGCAATGGATTTCAAATGTGTTTGAAATTTGTTTTGCAAAATACATTTATATAGAGATATACTTATATATTATGGTTTCACAAGTTGTTTGCAAAAGGTTTTAAGTCTTGGGATCCATGTGAGTAGAGAGTGCAGCAGCGAACCTTGCAGCCGAGGGAGAGATCCTCTCTTGTCGGGTAGTGTTKGATCATTATGGGCTGATAGGTTAAGTGTAAGGCCATTGAGGGTTATACCTGATGGGTTAATCTTGCATCTGCCCACAGTCCTTGGGCCTTCATAAGATGGCTGGACCCAAGGACCATTTAGTGTAAATGTTGGGCCCATTAAGAGCCCATGGTGATAGACTCAGGGGTTCACTGTGTCCTACAGTGAATTCGGCTAGGCCTTGTAACTAAGGCTGGGCTGAACCCATGTGGCTGATGTGTAGACCAATGATAGGGTCCCACGCCATACAAAGAGAGCCAAGCTAGCCAGCATTAAAATGAAGTGAGCCTGAAAGCTTAATGGGCCTAAAGCCCATTTCGAACTATCTTAATTCGATTAATTAATTAGGGGCGAATCTGGGTATGGATTAGCAGATGAGGATAAGAGGATAACTCTTGTTAGAATGTCAGAATGAAGTCTCTTTGTATGAGTGTTCGGCTGATAAGAGTTCTTATTAGCCCATACTTAAGTTTAAGTTATCCTGTAACTGGGCCTGTGTTAATGGGCCTAAGCCTGTTTAATGTTTTAAGTTAACTGGGTGTCCCATCACTAATCAGGGGCATTCCACTAATTACTTGTATCATTGTACTACATTCAAATATAAATAATAGCATGGTCGACTGGGCAGTTCAGTTCGACATTCACAGCATATCAGTGGTGTTCTTCTCCTCTCCTCTACTTCGAGTACAACTCTCAAGCTCACAACTCTTATCCACTTAAAGAGTCCAGAGCTGATCTTGATCTGCAGATAAGACAAGGGATTATCCTTATCACTTTAAGAGTTCAGATCCAAATAAAGATTTGGATCAAGAAACTCCTAATCAGATTAGGAGATCATCTCTTTAAGGGCTATACATAAAGAGCAGGGCGGACCTGAAAAGGGTTAAATAGTTTGACTGTTTCTGCCTCAAGTTCTCTCTTACTGCTCTTGCCGCCCCACCCTGTTCGATCTCCATCTCTTGGAAGTGATCAAGATTTAATCTTGATATTGTTTCTTATTAGAAGAAACAATTCTGAAGTTGTGCTCACTACCCCATTCAATTCTTGTTGAAGAATCAGAGGTTCTTGGTAAAGAACCACTTGCTAATCCTGCCTCATCCTAAGCTGTGCCATTTTCAGTGGAGGGAGGATTTGGTACTCTCTTTGGGCGTGAACACCTATGTTGGAAGGAGCTTTTTGCGTGGATTCCGTATCAGTTATACCTCTCCCCAATCTTGGTTTCAGATTTGGTCCGTTTTGGTTACAAGAACGAACCTTGAAAATGCAGTTTTCTAAATTGGAAATACGATTCCCAGTTGGGAGTAAGAAAATTTTTGAAAATTTTCCCAGCCACCCTGCATGGTCTGGCCATCCATATGATGGATACCCCTCCCCCTTAGTGGTATTAGAGCCAGGTTTAAGTCTTGAACCAAATTAGATCAGATCTGATTCTGCATAAATGGGCCGAAGGCATTCTACCCGATTTGTGCAGTTAACAATTTTTCTAGGAATTGGTTCCCAGATTTTGGGCGAATGATTTGAAAAATAAATCTTTATTATTCTGTTATATTTATGGAATTGTTCTATGGATGTTTCTTGAATTCTTGGGCTGCACGTGTGATGGAGATTGAATCTTTCTAGTGCCAAGATTTGCGCACCCTGCTTTTTCTATTTATTCGATTTGGTCTGTAAATAATTTTTTTTTTTGGACAAATTGTATAGAATTCAATGTGATGTAATAATAGAAAGATTAGGTTTTTTCTATTTTATTTCATTTGGAGATTGTTGGAGTGCGCGACAGAGGAGAAGAAGAGTTCACAGAATGAAGTTTTGCGATCTGTGATTTGACAGGTTTCGATTCTGTGATCTGCGATTAATTTTTCTTTGCAGGTTTGCAGGATGTCCAAGATTATCATAGTGCAACCCTCTGATATCGTTTTCATGATAATTGTGATTATCTTAATTTAATTTATTTTTTAGATCATTATTCTTGAATTAAATCTTGAACTGGACACCAAAACTTGGGCCGATTTACACCAGATTTGGTCCAAGATGGTTGGATTGAATTCTTGGTTCGATGGAGTTAGTTTTCTCACCCAAATTCGATTTTGGCTAGAGGGTTGATGGCCCACTTCAAGTTTTAACTTGGCCCTGTAAAACCCAGTTTTAATATGTTAAAACTGCATTAGCTTGAATCAGCATAAACGCTACATGGGCCGAACTGCTCTTTGCAATTCAGCCCATATACCTAGATAATGTTATTTGATAATAATATGGTCTTTATTGGGCTGATACTAATTTAACCTAATTAATTTAGGGTTTTACAGATGTTTTGATTGATTGGATCAATTTGTTTCATGCATGTGATGTATGGATGTGTGATGTGCTACGTACATGGGCCATAAGCACATGGCCCATGTTAATTCGATAGTGGCTCTTTCGCACACCATGGCTGAATGCACATCATTGCCATGGTGTCCATAATATCATTGGATGATTTCCCTCCTTGATGGGCCCACATCAGCTTCCTCCCCAAGAGGAACCGTGTGAAACCCTAGCCGTTTAGGGCCCATTTAAATCCGACTTTGAGAAAGTCAGTGGGAGCCACTTTGGTTTGACCTAAATAAAACTAGGGTGTAATATTTCGTTCCCTCCAGTAAAATATAAGTGCATGTGATAGGGAGATTCATATGATGAACTCTCTTAAGGCCTTCCATCATTAGCATGAAGATGGGCCCTTCAGTAATGGGGAGATGCACCATAAAATTGGGCTATCCATTTGCTGTTGGGTCTGCTGGGTTGTTTCATAAGATGATAGGGGTGTCATAGACCGATGTGGGAGGAGCCTATCATAAAATGGAAGACTCTCTCACGGTACCTTGGCATTCACAAATATGATAGGTAAGCACTTACTGGACAGAAAGGTTTAACCTAAAATGGCAATGAACCTTGTCTGACAGAGGCCAAAGGGAAAGCTCATAAGATGAGTGGATATGATCCTTCACAGAAGGTGGTGGGGTTATGTAGCTGAAACAGTTGGCTTCATGCACTGTATGTAATTTCCCACATTTCCAAAGATATAATCGCGTCTCCGTCACTGAAATAGGAGGGAAATCTCAGAGATGAATAAATGGAAATGGAATATAGATTAAAAGCCATATCTATGTAGTAAACATGAATCAAATTAGGTTGTGGACTAATATTTGCTTTGCCTTTTATCAGAAATGGCAAGGGGACAATTCGCCAAACTGTTGGACGATAATAAGCTTAAGGGCCTAAACTACGCTGACTGGTTCCATATCCTTATGCTGGTTCTGAGGTCCGAGAAATTGGACAAGGTTGCTAAGAACCCTGCTTCGGATCGTCCAGGTTATAGGGCTTCTGAGGCTCGCAGGAAGGAATATCAAGAATGAGAGGAGAAAAACTCTCTTGCCCGATGCTACATCATAGCCTCCTTAGATAATCAAATACAGAGACAGTTCGATCAGATCGAAGTGTCCAAAGATATCTTGGATAGTCTAAGGACCATGTATGAAGAGCAGAATCGTTCTACTCGCCAAAAGGTCCTAAAGCTGCTTATGACCATTCAAATGTCCAAGAACCAACTGGTTCATGACCATTGTCTTAAGATGATGGGATACATTAATGAACTGGAGGCTCTTGGATCTGGGCTAGATCATTCACCAAAGTTGATGCCATCCTAAACTCTTTGCCTCCTTCCTTCAATCAGTTCATTATGAACTATAATATGAACAAGCTAAACGTTAGCCTTCAGGAAAACGACAATATGTTGCAGAGGGCTGAAGAACTGATAAAGAAGGATGAGCCCATGGCCATGCTTGTTGAACGTGGCAAATCGGGCAAGAAGAAGAGGAAGGCAAAGAAGAAACCTCAGAAGAAAATTAGCAAGCCTAAAAGGCAGAAGAAGGACAAGACATCAGATGCTTGTCACTTCTGCAAGCAGACCGGGCATTAGAAGAGGAATTGTCCTCAGTACCTGGAGACCAAGAAACAAGGTAATTTCAAATCCTTTGTCATAGAGACCAATATGTTGGTCACTTCTGCATCCTGGTGTATTGACTCTAGGGCTTCTACTCATGCATGTAATACATTGCAGTGGTTTAGGACAAACAGAAGACTAAGTGACGAAGAAGTAACTCTTTACTTGGGGACTTTTGCAACAGTTGCAGTTACAGCTATAGGAACTGCAAATTTACTTTAAAGAGGAGTTGTAACCTTAAAAGATTGTCTTTATGTACCAAATTTGAGAAGAAATTTGATTTATGTTTCAAAATTGTGCATGGATGGTTATTCTATTTTGTTCAGTAATGTGATTACTATTAAACGGAATAACAAATTCATTACATACGGAGAACTTGAGAATGGTCTCTATGTTCTCCATCCTTTTCTGGAAACAAATTTAACCGAAATTACGTCGGAAATGGTCCCAAAGAAATGAACTCATGATACAGTTAATCTCACATGCCTGTGGCATTACCGACTTGACCACATTAACATAGATCGTATCACAAGGTTGGTAAAGGATAGTCCCTTCGATTTTCTAACTATAGAAGATCTTCCAACATGTGAACCTTGCCTTCAGGGTAAGATGACGAAACGACCATTTACCAGTAAGCCTGAAAGATCAACAGCCACGCTTGACCTTATACATACTGATGTATGTGGTCCCATGAATGTTAGGACACGTAACCAGCACGTTTATTTTATAACATTTACCGAAGATCATTCATGGTATGGTTACATGTACCTAATGAGACACAAGTCTGAATCCTTTGAAAAGTTCAAAGAATTCAGACAACAGGTCAAGAAATAATTAGGGAGACACATTGAGGCCCTTCGATCAAATCGAGGAGGCGAATATCTCTGACGAATTCAGGGACTACTTAAAGGAAAACGGGATAGTATCACAACTGGCTCTTCCTGCTACCCCACAGTTAAACGGTGTGTCAGAGAGGAGGAATCAGACTTTATTGGATATGGTCCGATCACTTCTCGTCCACTCGGAATTACCTACATCCTTTTGGGGATATGCATTAGAAGCTGCGATATACGTGCTGAATCGGGTTCCAACCAAATCCGTTCCGAAGACTCCCTATGAGCTTTGGACCGATAAGAAACCAAGTGTGAGACACTTGAAGATTTGGGGTTGTCCAACACATGTTAAAAGAACAAGTGTTGACAAATTGGAATCTAAAACCAGTCGTTGCCTATTTGTAGGATACCCCAAAGGCTCTGTAGGAAATTTATTCTATGACCCAGGAGAGCAGAAAGTGTTCTGTAGTCGAAATGCCCATTTCTTGGAGAAAAATTACATCCTGAACAATCATCGTCAGGAAGTTGTTCTTGATGAGGAGAGCTCAGGGGTAGTGGGAGATATCCCACAAGCTCTAGATAATAATCAACCTAGGAGATCTACCCGGGTATCCAGGCCTCCAGTTCGTTATGGCTATGACCAAGAAAGTTACTTGGTGGAAGTCATGACCAGTGAGGAGGATCCCGTGACTTATACGGAAGCTATGTTGGACATAGATTCCCTAAAGTGGTAGATGCCATGAAAGCCGAGATGGACTCGATGGAGACCAACAAGGTCTGGATTCTTGTGGACACACCCTCTGGGGTGAAAGAAATTGGTTGCAAATGGATCTATAAGAGGAAGAAGGGCCCTGATGGTAAAGTTAAGACCTAGAAGGCTCGTCTTGTGGCGAAAGGGTAAACTCAGAAAGAGGGAATCAACTATGAGGAAACCTTTTCTCTCGAGGCCATGCTTAAATCCATTAGGATCCTGCTAGCTGTAGCAACATACCATGACTACGATATTTGGCAAATGGATGTCAGAACTACGTTCCTGAATGGGGATCTTACTGAAGATATCTATATGTAGCAACCGCAAGGTTTTATTGTTGCAGGTCAGAAGCACATGGTATGTAAACTTAATCGATCCATATATGGACTTAAGCAAGTTTCTAGGAGCTGGAACATCCGGTTTGACTCTACCCTCAAATAGTTTGACTTTGAGCAGAATCCGGATGAACCCTGTATTTACAGGAAGACCAGTGAGGATAAGGTTACGTTCCTGGTTCTGTATGTAGACGACATTCTACTCATTGGGAATGATGTAGGAATGTTGACTGCGGTGAAAGTATGGCTTTCACAGAAATTCTCCATGAAATATTTTGGAGAAGCGTCTTATATCTTGGGATTTCGACTCTATAGAGATAGATCGAAGAGGATAATAGGATTATCCCAATCTACTTACATTGACAAAATAGTCAAGAGATACAGTATGGAGAACTCCAAGAAAGCAAATGTTCCTTTCAGGTATGGAGTCACTCTCTCCAAGGGAATGTCTCCCAAGACACCTGAGGAGATTGAGGGCATGAAGGAAGTTCCCTATGCCTCTGCCGTAGGGAGCATCATGTATGCCATGCTGTGCACTCGGCCAGACATTGCTCAGGTCATGAGTGTGGTAAGTAGATACCAATCTAACCCAGGAGAAGAGCATTGGACTGCTGTAAAGAACATACTTAAATACCTTCGAAGGACAAAAGAGTTTTGTCTGGTATTCGATGGTAGTTCACTATAGACCCTTGGGTATATCGATGCCGATTTCCAGTTAGACCCGGATGATAGAAAGTCTACATCTGGATACATCTTCATGATGGGGTCCTGCGCAGTTAGCTGAAAAAGCAGCAAACAGGGGTCTACCGCAGATTCCATAACCGAGGTCGAGTACATTGTCGCAAGTGAAGTTGCCAAGGAACCCGTCTGGATGAAAAATTTCATTCAGGATTTAGGAGTCGTTCCATCCAGTACACCACCCATTCCACTGTTGTGTGACAACACTGGGGCCATTGCACAAGCTAAGGAGCCACGAGCCCACTCGAAGTCAAAGCACATCGAGAGGAAGTACCATGTACTACGGGAGATAGTTGGAAGCGGGGACGTCCAGATTCAGAAGGTAGCATCAACGGAGAATGTGGAAGACCCATTGACTAAGCCACTAACACAGAAAGTGTTTGAGAAACACGTGGAAAGTATGGGACTTCGGCTTGTGCTAGATTGGACTTAAGTGCAAGTGGGAGCTGTTAGACAATGTATGCCCTTAGCTCCAATCAGCATGATGTACATTATGACATTTATTGTAAATGAATAAAGTACATATTTGATTCATGTTATTATGGTGCGTTTCTATGTACTACCCTTAAACTGGACACTAATGAGACTCGTGTTAGTTTAGAATCTTCACAACCATTGGATAGATCTAGGGAGATTTATCCTGCCAAGGCTGACACTGATGTGCTGCCAAGTTTGTTGGTGTGGCTTGTCTCAGCTGCCAGGGTGAGACCTGAGGTACATGTAGTGTGGGTTTTCTTGAAACCCTGAACCGGACCAAATTCCAGTGTTGCCCTAGACCTTGGAGAGAGATGGGCAAAATTGGAATGTTTTACACCTGACCCCTAGACTCGATTATGATACTACACTAGGTGTCGGATTGGGCTATCTTTGATATGCCAATCAGTGAGATCCTTAGCGGGGTTCAAAACTTGGGTATGTTGGGACTGTCCGAGAATTCACCTAAGTGAGTGGTCATAGTGATAGGATCAGCCCCTTTGTTGGACAAAGTGAATGTTTGGGAAATGCACTCTCTCTAATGGAAACCTAAACTGCAGGCAGTGGATTTCAAATGTGTTTGAAATTTGTTTTGCAAAATATATTTATATAGAGATATACTTATATATTATGGTTTCACAATTTGTTTGCAGAAGGTTTTAATTCCCAGGATCCATGTGAGTAGAGAGTGCAGCACTGTTTGCAGCTGAGGGACAGGTCCTTTCTTGTCGGGTAGTGTTGGATCATAATGGGCTGAGTGGTTAAGTGTAAGACCATTGAGGGTTATACCTGATGGGATAATCTTGCATCTGCCCACAGTCCTTGGGCCTTCATAAGATGGTTGGACCCGAAGGTCCATTTAGTGTAAATATTGGACCCATTAAGAGCCCATGGTGACAGACTCAGGGGTTCACTGTGTCCTACAGTGAATTTGGCCAGGCCTTGTAACTAAGGCTAGGCTGAACCCATGTGGCTGATGTGTAGATCGATGATAGGGTCACATGCCATACAAAGAGAGCCAAGCTAGCCAACATTAGAAGGAGGTGAGCCTGAAAGCTTAATGGGCCTAAAGCCCATTTCGAACTGGGTTAATTGGATTAATTAATTAGGGGCAAATCTGGGTATGGATCAGCTGACCCTCTTATCCACTTAAAAAGTTCATATCCAAATAGAGATTTGGATTAAGAAACTTCTAATTTGATTAGGAGTAGTTGATCTTGATCTACAGATAAGATAAGGGATTATCCTTATCACTTAAAGAGTTCAGATCCAAATAAAGATTTGGGCCAAGAAACTCCTAATCAGATTAGGAGATCATCTCTTTAAGGGCTATACATAAAGTGCAGGGTGGACCTGGAAAGGGTTACACAGTTTGACTATTTCTGCCTCCAGTTCTCTCTCACTACTCTTGCCGCGCCACCCTATTCGATCTTCATCTCTTGGAAGTGATCAAGATTTGATGTTGATATTGTTTTTTGCTAGAAGAAACAATTCTGAAGTTGTGCTCACTACCCCATTCGATTATTGCTAAAGAATCAGAGGTTCTTGGTGAAGAACCACTTGCTAATCCTGCCTCATCCTAAGCTGTCATTTTCAGTGGAGGGAGGATTTGGTACTCTCTTTGGGCGTGAACACCTACGTTGCAAGGAGCTTTTTGCGTGGATTCCGTATCAGGTATACCTCTCCCCAATATTGATTTCAGATTTGGTCCAGTTTAGTTACAAGAATGAACCTTGAAAATGCAGCTTTCTAAATTGGGAATACGATTCCCGGATGGGAGTAAGAAAATTTTTGAAATTTCGCCTAGCCACCCTGCATGGTTCGGCCATCCATATGAAAGGGGGAGATGAACGAAATCTAAAGTGCTCGCACTATGGGGGAGAAAGACATATCAAAGATACCTGCTAGGTCTTGCATCCTCACCTTAAACCAGAACCTTATGGACATGTGGCAAGTTCAAATCTGGTGGATGGAATGCAAAAGCCTATCACCTTGAGTGCTTCTTCGTGTCTGGGACAGACCACTATTTCCCCCAAGTAGCTTCCCTGAATTTACAGCAGTAGAGGTAGACATTCTAAATCGGGCTATGGCTCAATTGAAACAATCCACTATTCCTTCCTCGTCCTTTTCCAAAATAGGTATGTTTTCTACCCTTAGTGCTATTCAGCCTCATCGAAATGACCCTTGGGTGATTGACTCGGGTGCCTTTGAACATATGACAAGCAATTCCTCCTATTTCTCATCTTATCATCTTGGTTTTGGGCAAGATAAAGTAAGAGTTGCTAATGGTTGTCTTTCCCTTATTCATGGAAAAGGGTATATCCAACTTGGAAAGGATCTTCCTCTTAAATCTGTTTTGCATGTCCCAAACTTTACTACAAATTTGCTTTCAGTTTCTAAAATCACCACAGACTTGGATTCTACTGTGACCTTTTTCCCCATACATTGTGTTTTCTAGGATCGGATGATGAGGCAAACGATTGGGACTGGTCATGAGGCTGGTGGTCTCTACTACCTCAATGAAGATATCAGTTCAGCTCATCAAGCTTCAACAAGTCACATTGGGGAATGCAAGGAGTCTAGTGCTACCATCTATGTTTGGCATGCAAGATTGAGTCATTTATCTTTTACCTTGTTAAGAGTCTTGTTTCCAGAGTTGTTTCA
>NW_010729172.1:748458-860742 GCF_000365185.1 Nelumbo nucifera
ATAATAACATGAATCAAATATGTACTTTATTCATTTACATTAAATGTCATAAGGTACATCATTCTGATTGGAGTTAAGGGCATACACTGTCTAACAGTTGCCATGTCATAGAAATTAATGTCTTCTTGGTATTGCTTATGACAATATGAAATTCACCTTTTATGACATGGTATAATTGATATACTCTAATTTTGGGAGGATGAGCAAAGCATAGGATTATGTTTGTTATGATCTTGAAACAAATTCCTAAACAAGACTCTTCTATATGGTCACAGGGTTTATCAGAAGCATTGGTGAAAGCAGGGGCTGTCTACAAGTATGATTTATCATTGCCCATCGAAAAGATGTACAGTATTGTTGAGGAAATGCGATTACGACTTGGTAATTGATAGTCGCACCTACAATATTGTGCATATAGTTTTACAGCTATTGTTGTTAGGAATATATCATCATCATTTCCTAATTAATGAAAGTTTTTAAATGTGGATACAATGTTTTCCTTCTAAAGTATAGTTTAACATGGTAGCTTTATTATCATGGAAATAGCTGTCAGAAAACAGAACAAAATTTTATTACATTTTCAGTCAGATTTTGGAAATTGCAGGTCAGTCAGAAAAAGTATTAGGATATGGCCACCTTGGAGATGGTAACTTGCACCTGAATATCTCAAGACCTAATTATGATGATTCTGTAATTTCCTTCTCCTACATTTTGAAAGAATCTTCTGTGCCCTTGAATATCTTCTCTTGAGCTCCTTAATTTTATATTGAAAATTGTAGGTTTTAGCAAAAATTGAGCCCTTTGTCTATGAATGGACATCTAAACACCGTGGAAGCATCAGTGCAGAGCATGGCCTAGGACTGATGAAAGCTAATGAAATTCATTACAGCAAGTCACCCCAAACTGTAAGTACCTGTACTACAGATCCTTGTGCCGTAAGTTTAACCATTTTTTGTGAAGAAATAACGGTTGTGCCCAGGCCTGTGCACATAAGAGATTAATGGTGTTTTTTGGTATTATCAATACTAACGGTTTGTGATTAAATAAAATTTCCCTTGTGCCCTTCAAACGAAGTGGATTTTTAGTCATTGGTTTGGTGACAGATGTGACTCATATCAGGTAAAAGCCTCACATGTGAGGGACCTCTCACTGGAACAAAATTCGTGCATATATATACAAGGCCATTCTGTTTCTTTTTTTCACTTGTCAGGCATATTTCAGAAAGAATGTTTAGTGCTCCAGAGAGATGTCTTAGTCTGAACCATATCTGGTCTTTTTGTAGGTGCAAGTAATGGCTTCGATCAAGAAGTTACTGGACCCTAATGGGATTTTAAACCCTTACAAGGTTCTTCCACACAACATCCTTTATCCAGAGGCCTGATGCCTGGAACTTGATCCCTGAAACTGGTTACCCAACCAAAGAGCAACCACAATATCATAGCAGATGTATACACATATGTTTCTGATAGATCAGTGTTTGTGGCTGACCTGGTTGTTCCAAAACATGGGGAGGATGCCGAGAATGCTACGAGTAAAGTTCTTTTTGTTACACAAAATTTGAGAATAAATGTTGTAAATACTCAAGAGGAGGAAAACATTTTCCTTCCATCACTGAGTTGAATTGTACTACATTTGAATGACTTGGAACCAATCGCAAGTGGATTTTTTCCTAAAAAGGAGTTTTCTCATCTGTGAGGTGCCAAGCAAAGTCGGTTTTATCCTTGTAGTTTAGAAATCCGTGGAATTAATCACCACACAGAAAAGGCTTTCAAAAAAAAAAAAAAAGAATCTAAAACACAAAAAACAGATCCCATGGCTCAAACCTTTTTAGAGGCTTTTTACATTCTTTTTCCGCCATTTCATTTTGTTAGAACAACTCTCGAAGCCTTTACTTGACGTAATTTTTTAGCAAGTTGAAACCCATAATATTACACTGGAAGATTAAATAAGGTCGAGTCCTACAACAGGTTAGTGCCAGGAAGTGTTACAAAAATCACTCAGGTTGGGGCGTTGGGCTAGGTAGGGAACAGGATCAGCCATGGATGATGGACCTAAGCAGTTTTCCCAGACATATCCATGAAACGTCAGACCCAGACTCCAGTCACCTCAGTACCTCACCCAACTTAAATAGATCGTCATACTCAGACTTCGAATTACTCAGGTTGTTGCACTCATTGAGATCCCAACAAGGGAAATTCTGGCAATCTTTGATAGTCTCTCTTCATAACTGTTCTCCAGTCTCCACTTCTTACTAAACTTGATTGGAATGGTGCAGATTGCAGAACCCTTCGCGTACCCTTTTTACATTCTTTAGAAGTCACGGTCTACGTAAGTTCCAAACGTGGATCTATCTTTACTCTTTAGAAGCAATACTGATGACCCTGTCGGTGCATGCTTAAATAATAAATATTAAAAGCCCCACTGGCCCTTTTCAAATGTGAGTTCAGGCATTAACTCCCACCTCCTTGGGGATCCATTGGCCAATACTGCTAGATATTGATCTGAATTCTACGTATATAGTCAGAGGCTTTGAGGTGGATCCCTATTCGACTAAGCTGAGCTTAGCGGTACAGGCTTAAGAGTTTAAAAGAGCAAATGAGCCAAGAGAGTTCTGGTAGTAAGAGTGCCCATAAGATATCTCACCTTGGGTGGTGTGTCCTTATATAGGTGACATGCCATGGAGTGGTCTCCACCCGATCGAGCCATTAGGACCGAAATGCAAGTAACGTAGTCCGCCAAAGGTGGGACAAGTAGATTGGGAGGCGGTTACACCAACCTTGACGGTTGATCGGAGTTCGGCCAGCATTTGCCACGTGTCTCACCTCATTGGGGCCCTTGACTACATGGTGGTCTTCAACTCGGCCATTTGTTGTCTTCCCACTAGTCCATGTGGTGGTCCAACCTGGGCCCAATTTTTTTATCACATTTAGGCGCCCTTACCCTTAAATCAAAATCTCCCAGTAAAGAGATGCTTGTAGGTTTCACATTCTTTGACACAAACGAGAGGTTTGAGACGTGCTTCTCTGTCCATGATTTCAAGGAACCAAGACTACTTAAACTTTTATCATTCAGGAATCAGGATCCTCCTGTTTAATCGATCTTGATTAGTAGTGGAAGGTTTAAACCGGTAAGTAGTTAGCACTTTTTAAGGACAAAGCTCAAAGTTATTCTCCATTGCAAACTTCAAACCGGTAACCTTGAAGTTTACACTTGTTCTGCTGTTTGTTAAGTAGCATTGGATTTCCTTTGTATTTTCCTTTTTCACAGCAAAATGTGTGGATGGGAAAAACTCGCTACGTTCCAACATGGAGAATGACAATAACATTATAAATAGGGAGAATCCCAGCTTGTTCCATCCAATCGGCAAACCTAATCTCTTACGACGACATGACCTAACATCTTCTGGTAAGGCCTGAGTCCTGTGCATTTGCATGTGGGTTGGGCAGCAAGCATGAGCATGACAAGGTCGGTCTTTAGCTCTCTTCTGCCCAACGATTGATTGCACGCGTACCCCCCAACAACTCTGAATTATTATTGATTTATTACAAGTGGGTCTGTCCTCAACAACCTCCCCCACCATACGTAGCTAGCACACCGATATAAATATAAAACTCAAAAATAAAGTCAGGTATCAATCGTTCTATTTGTTTGTTAATCATGTTTCAGCAAAATGTAATTGTTTTTTCTTTTTCAACAACCTCCCCCAGCTTCTTATGTTGAGTGGGCCTCTGCTTTCATCTGTCCCCTAAAGGCTTAAACAGGCAATAAGGCCCCAAATTTCATATATGGCAGATTAGGGGTGCAAATGGATCTTTAAATTTGATTTTATTTTGTTGGATTCGAATATCCCCTTTGGGATTTTCGGTTCGGATCGAATGAGATCAGATAATAGAATCTTATTAAAATTGGATTGGATTGATTCGGATATCCTCTGCGTGTGTATTATTTATTTATTTATATGTTTATATTGTATTTTGTAATTTTTTATATTATTTATTTTTTATAAAAAACATATATATGATGAAAATAGTTGAGAAAATGTTTGTATTTTTGTTTTTTTATATAAATTTTTATTTTTTTTCTTTTAATAAATTATTATTAAATTTTTAAAAATTAAATCTAATCAAACCAAATTTAAATATCTGGCATCCTTATTAATAGAATCGTATTCAAATCAATATTTATAAGATCTAATCGAATCTGATATTTATATTATCGAATTGGATTCAGACATTCGAATCCAACCTCATCTGTTTTCATCCCTATGACATATCCAATAGAGTAACTCCTTGGCTGCTTAGCCTGTAATTCTCTAAATGGGGATTCACTCCCTATGGTACCTTCTCTTTTTATTGAAATTTTAATTCTAAAAAAGATTAAGCCATAAAACAACAAAAAGAAACGCTAAATTATTATAATATGATATATCTATAAATGTACAAATTTATCTATAATCTATAAAGGTTTAAAAGGAATAAGGAACCCCCACCGACCTCAGTGTGGGGGACCCCAACCCAACCTACCCACCCACTCACCTAATGCAAATGCTTTGATGACTTCATCCATGATCCTCGAAAAGCTGTATTATAAAATAAACTTCACTCCAATCCATTGGTCTATATTAATCGGTGCCACAAAATTACAGAAAGAGCAAAATAGAATAAGAAGAAAGCTAAAAAATTACTGATGATATGAGTCTGAGAGTAGAGGCATCTAGATCAATCCTTAAGGTCATGTTTAGTTTGAAGAAAAATGTAAAAAAAGATAGGAAAATCTTTATAACCCTTGTATTGATTTCTTATCTTAATTTTCCTTTCTTTTTCTATCTTTTCTTTCAAACCAAACATAGCCTCAACGAATCCTTATTTACAGGTTGATTACATCAAATATGATGCATTTTAGAACAGTCCAATTAATATAATGTATTTGAAATTGGCTTAAATGCATATCATAGTTCTAGAATATGGACTGGTGCAACATGTCAACCAGTTTCTCTTGAGACTGGGCTGAACCCACCAATTTTATCTGAACAACGAAAGGGGCCAACGTAGCTGACACTGAAGACTGAGCTAGACTTGAATAAAATAGGCCTTTTTAGCTCAGAATTGAGAAATTAATTCCACAAATGTATTTATCCCACCCACTCCCTATAAATAGCATCCTCCGGTGAATTGGGAAAGTTCCCACTAACACTTATTTATCGCATTATGAATTTTGAGGTGGATTAAATTCAAATTATTCCAATCGCATCATCATATAGTTTATACAGTGTGTGTTTTGTTATGTGGGCATTTCATGATAGGCGTTTATTAAAACACCATCATGTCATTGCCAAATCAACATTTTTTCTATTATATTCATCTATACGTATTGGTATTCACAAAAGTGGGTTTTGATTTATGATTGGGTGAAACTTTATTTTAACACTTCCTCCAATGTAAAGGGTCGTACCACTCTCCCTGATGAAAATTTTGGGGGTCGGCCCGGCATGTCCCATGGCCCATGGCCCAAGCCCATGTAGGCTCATACCATGCCGCGGGCCGGGTTGTAGGCCATGCCGGGCTGGGCCACAGGGCGGGCCTTGGGCCTAGGCCGAACTGGGCTAGACTGATTTTTTTTTTCTTTTTTTTTGAAAATTTGATTTCTCTTTTAAGTAAAAGTGTAAAACTAAAATATTTAACTTTCCTTTGAACTTTGGGAAGTATTTGAAAAATTAAGAAATGAGAAATCTAAGTTATCTGACACAAATGAAAAAAATACTTAATCAAATAAGAATGATGGAATAACAATTTGAAAGAAAAATAGGAATTTTATTTCATTTAAATTTGAATGATACAAATTACAAATAGAATGATTGAATCATTGGATACTTGGATGAATGAAATATGAAAATGGAATAAATTAATAAAATATAAAAAATACAATATAGTTACAAATTGAAAATACAAAATTACATTGTTAAAAAATTAAAAAATAGCAAATAAATTAAATAAAATTAAAAAATTTTACAATAATTTGAAAAAAAATAAAAATTCTATACAACTAGTCAATTTCATGAATCATGACTTTCATCATCTGCTTCAAGTGAAATATCCGGTGTTGTATCATGCCATCTTTTGTCTTGCAATCTATCTTCTGCATCTAGCCAATCGTTAAAGCAAATGCACATTTCTATACTTTCATTGTTCATGCAGCATCTCTTGTCGTCCAGTACCCTGGTACCTGCACTAAAACAAGACTCCGATGAAACTATAGATACTGGAGGGGTTAGTAGATCACATGCCATGGCGGCGAGAACTGGATAATTTTTCAAATGTTCACTCCAACAGGCTAAAATATCAAAATTATTTGTTCTCTCACCTAAACTAGAAAAATTTGCTTGTAAATAATAATTAAGTTCAATAAATAAACTTGTTATAGAAGTAGCAGATTTCTACCTTCTACTTATTAAATAAAAAAGCTTTTCTCTTCTACTATTGGGCTCAAGATCAGAAGTAAAACATGTTGTACAAGTTGTAGGAATATTTCCTATTGTTTCATATTCATACAAACTGTACATTTCAAATAACAAATTATTAATTTCTTCCTTTTTATTTCTAATTTCAATATTCATATTTTCACAATATGTTTAAAATAAAATATTTTAACCATCTTTCCTAATCCTAGGGTCTAATATTGTAGCTAAACAATAAAGGGGAGAAATGTTCTCCCAATATTTTTCAAATTTATTTTCCACTATTTCAACAATACATTTAAATTGTGGATTATTTCTATATTTTGAAAAAACAATCACTAATTACTATTAATTGATAAGGTAAATTACAACTAGTTGGATAATAAACACTTGATAATTCATTAGTTGCATCATAAAAATGTTTTAAAAAATCTCTTATACAAATCCTCATTTCTAGTCTTCCTCAAATATACTTTCATTAGGCATTTTTGCATTATAAAAATTAGTAAGAATTTGTTTATGAGAAATACAACTTTCTAACATAGCATAAGTAGAATTCCACCTATGTTTTACATCTAATATAAAATGTTTATATTTTAAACCACAATTTTGACATAAATATTTAAATTCTTGCTTTCTTGCCCCTGAACTTTTAATGCATATATATATATATATATAATACAATTTCTAATTTTAGAAATATGAGTAAAAATAATATTCAAGGCATCTTGAATACATAAATTTAAGATGTGACATGCACATCTACTATGAAATAATTTACCATTTAAACATGGTTTTAATTGAAAATTTAAAATATTTATTGCAGAATCATTATTGGTAGCATTACCAAAACTAATAGAAAATAATATTTTCTATCCCAAAGCATGTAAAGTATTTAAAATACTTGTAGCAATAATTGGGCCATTATGTGTTCATTCAAACCTAGTAAAACTTAAAATTCTTTTATTTAAAAGCCAATTTTCATCAATAAAATGACCGGTAACACAAATATAACTTATGCTAAATTTAGATGTCCAAATATCATAAGCAATTGCAACTTTAGAATTAAGATTTGATAAAAAAATAAATTAAATTTTGTTTATATGGATTAAAATTTTTTAAAGCATCCAATCTAATAGTATTCCTAGAAACTTTTTTATATTGTGGATTTATAGAATTACACAACCATTTTTCAAGTTTAGTATCTTCAACTAATATAAATGATTGTTCTACATGCACAATATACTTTACTAATTCTTATATCATTTTTTCTTGTGAATATTTAAATGTATCAAAACTCCCCCTCCCAATTTGTGTTTGTGTTGTTTCTCTCCCTTCTTCTTCTTCTTCTTCTTCTTATTCCTTCTCATGTGTGACCAAATGCTTGATCAAATGACCCATACCACCCTTGCTACAATAGCTAAAGTTTTTTATACATTTTTGGCAAATTACTCTTTTTCCCTTCCCCTTAATATCCTCTACTTTAAAAATTTTCCAAACCGGGCTACTCAACTTAGAGACAATCTTTTTCTTTCTCCTAGCATCAGTACCAGGGGTGAAAGTTCCACTTCCATCAATATCAATAGCATCAGTGCTAACACTATCATGATGTGATTGAATATCATCAACAATGAACATGTTGGGGAATCGGTTTTGGGAAGAGTTGGCATTTTTTTTTTAATTCTAAAAAGATAAAAATTAATTTAATTGGACTTACCCGGATTGTTAGTTCAGAATCCCAACTTGATTTCAACGGTTAAAGCTTTTCAACGTCCAAGCCTCCCAAATTGAGATACTTGAGCTGGTTGAACAAGCTTTCTTCTTGTTAAAACTTCAATTAAGTTGAGACTTGATAATTGGAGAATCAAATAATCAGCCAATTAGAGTTACTCAGATTGTAGAGAATGTATGAGCATGAGAGAGAGAGAGAGAGAGAGAGAGAGAGAGAAGAGATTAAGACAATTGTTGAATTGGTGTGATGAGATTGGTGGAGGATAAGGCTATTTATAGGAATTGAACATAATTCAATTGCCCAAAATACCCTAAAAATTAGCTATTTTTTAATTGTTTGGGAGGGGTATTTTGATCATTGTAAAATTATTTATAACTTTACCTAAAAAAGCCCCCCTAAACTAGTTGTTATATAAGTATTAGAGGGTATTTATGTCATTTTTCTCCCCTCCATAAGTAGAATACATAAATACCCCCTATATAACTATTAGAGGGGTATTTATGTAACCCCCACCCAAAAGCTAAAACTAGCCGTTGAGTGGGGGGTGGGGGGGGGGGGGCAATGGCTAGATTTTGGTTTGGATGGGTCGAGCCTAATTTACACTTCCACTTCAAGTAGAAACGTACGGAAGTATACCAAACACATACATAATTCTATTCAATCATTTCAAAATATTAGATTTGAACCCACGCAGCAGCATATATATTATGATTTGATATCCCGCTCGGTGCTGACTTGAGAGAAGCGCATCAGCATCAGGCTATAAAGCAGGAATACGTGAAATTGCATTGCATCCCTCATATGCAATCAATTCAAGTTTGCCACATGAGATGGGTCCAAGCATCACAGCTAAGAAAAAGTATAAGCAATCCAAAACGAATAACTCTTCCTCATCATCTCCCTCTTGGATGCCACTTATGCTTTGAAATTTTTAGAAGAAAAGAGGCATGCATATTCTAATATTTGTAAAGCAATGAAGGAATAAATTATGATAATAGCAACAACGTTGATGCTCTTCTCCATTTGTACATAATAGTCATATACACATCCTCTTGCCTGGTTAGAGAATACAAGTGTCGGAGAATAAAAAATTATTCAGGGACCTCATTTAATAGTTTAAGTTTTTAGGTTAAAATGGTTACTTGAGATAGTATGGATCATCAAAGCTTATTTGAACTAAGTAGTATAGTGTTTGATTCTCATTGTCTCACCCTATTATAATTAATTAAGTTTCAACATAAAGGTACAGATGGGTTTATATTTGTCCATGCTTCAAGCCTGATCGACTTTTACATGAGGGAGCATGTTAGAGAATAAAAACCCATTCAGGGACCTCATCTAATAACTTAAGCTTTTAGGTTGAATGGTTCCTTAAGACTAAACTAATTTGCAATTGAGATGAAGAAAACGACTAAAAAGAAGAGTTGATTGGACTTAATTCATGGGATTTCATTTCTTTAATTTGGGAATTGAGATATGGATTCCATTGTTACATATCAATATTATATACTTAACATCAAATCTTTGAAAAAAAAATTTAAGATTTGTTTCTTTGTTTTTTCTAAACCTTTTTTGTTTTGTTGCTATTCTATACTCTGTTTCCTTCTTTTTTTCTATTTAAGGTGGTGTAAAATATAAAGTTTGCAGGTTGGAAATG
Organism: Nelumbo nucifera; assembly: GCF_000365185.1. The sequence continues at coordinate 758,302 of NW_010729172.1, forward strand.
AACCTGTTGAGACCCTAAAGCTAAGGAACTAATTCCCACCGAGCACTTGTCTAAACAGAAAATGCACTATGACTCTTTGCTTATCAGTCTATATGGACCCTCCTTGCGTATGGAGAACATATTCACCAGCTGGGTTCAAAATGCATACGTAGGAATGAAGAGAATAAGCAAGTCAAATGGCAGAAAGTTGGTCCCCGATTTTTCTTTTTCCTTTTTCTTTTTCCTTTTCCTTTTTTAATGAATCAAGACGGATAAGATGGAATTGGTGGAGACGTGACAAATTAACATCACGCATGAAGCAGAGAGGTGCTCTCCCCAGCCCCTAGGCCTTATTCTTTCCTGCCTACCACATTTTGCATTGCAACTGTTTGTAATTTGTCCCACAAGAAAATGGATTGGGCCACCAGGGGGAATTTTCCGCTGGCCTACTTTGCTGCAGAGAATCTGAAGGAAGAAACAGTAGCAAAAGAAGCTCCAGGCTCCGGCATTAATGTTGTTGTCATCAGATTCTCAGGATTGTTAACAACCGGCCCATTCAACCAAGCTAAGGGCCCAAGTCTGTCAACACTGGCGTGGAGTCCTTTGTCAAACTGATTTATTGTCTATACAACAAATCACTGGTGAATAAATGAAAGGCTTGGGGTTTTCAATTCTTCATAATAGTTGAAGTTGCTGAACTGAATGACTTGTTCTGTCTTTTGGTGAATGAAATAGTAAAACATTTAAATTGATGGTAGGCAACAAAAACCCATGATCTACTCAAATTCTTATTCAGTGGAAGACAAAGCAATAAACTTTTCAGCACAGTCAATTCAGTTTTGGTCAAACTAACAAATTAAAGGGTCCTTGAGAGATTAAATGAAATTAAAAAGTTTATTTGGGTTGGGTTTGGAGGATGGGGTGGGGTGACAATATTGACAAAAAGGGGTGTCAATGGACCGGTTTTGGATTGGATCCCGTCTAAACTAAAATCAATTTGGATGGATTAGATGAACCAACAAGACAAGACATTGAATAGGACCACTCCAGACTTAATGGTCCAAAACATTTATTGGATTGGATTGAACCCGGTCCATCCATAATGAATTTATATTGGATTGAGACTATATTTGATTCATTGGTTTGGGTTAAAACCAATATAAATTAAAATAAATTGGACAGTCTAAACATTAAATTGGACTGGCTCAAAATGATCCAAAATATTCATTGGATTGGATTCGACCTGGTACATTTATAATAAATTCACATTGGCCTGAAAATCCAATCTAATTGACACCCCTACTGACAAGTAGTCAATGTCACTTGGCTGAATAGATCTTTGTCAACCATCAATAAATATGCTCCACGTGGCAATGAAGTTAGACCACCCTCAAAATGGTTTCTTCCATGAGTTGGGTTGGCTGGATCCATCATCATTCCTCACCCTCTTCTCATCTTGTCATGTGGTAATTGTCAACCGGAGGCTCTAACTAACCTATGTTTAAAAAGCCGTCGAACCGGTTGCGGACCGACAATAGGCAAAGTACTTGGTTGGGTAGTGGCCAGTGGGTTTGGTGGTTTAATCGTAAAAAATCTGAGATCCAAGTTAGCTGTCCGGGTCAGTGATTCACTGGTTGAACAAAATGGTTTGAAATCAATTAATCAATTTTGTCCACACATTTTGACCAGTGGACGATATAAGCCAATGTTGAACATCTGTATATGTATGGCACGAGAGATGCTATGGATTTTCCACATTTTGATTTGTGGTGACTAGAGCTGTTCATGTGATGATCAGCTTTATACCCCTTCATTGGGTTGGGATCTTTATCTTCTATTGAATTTCAATCTACCTGTTCAAGATTAGTTGGAATAATTTTTTGGGCCACACCAACTATGCTTAATTTTCACAAAAAAAAACTATGCTTAACGGTATTCACTTTTCACATTTCAAGAAAACCTAGCTGCAGACAGCATGTTGGACGGTCTAACCAACTGGTTCATCCACTAAAATAATCATTATTGTCAACAGCCTACGTTATACGTTATTAGTGATTGTATATCGGAAATTTTTATAATATTTCGCATTAAAGATGTCATATGGTATGTTCATTTTTCACATTTTATAATGAATATTTTATGTTTCACAAAATTACTTATCATTAAAGACTTTAACCATGTTAAAGATGTAAATGTAACATGTCACTGATTGTTTACCTTTGAATTTTGTTGCAGTAATTTCCTTAGAATGAATGCATCATAAATTTTGCCACAACAATAACATATGATACATCCAAATCTAGAGATCAATTCTAGTTAAGAAAATTTTCGAGTTTTTTTTTATTTTATTTTATTTTTATTCACCTCTCTTCATTCTCATTGTCACCTTAGTCGGTATCAGTAGAAATGGGGCTAAAATGCTTAATCAATTTTCTCTCTCTCTATATAAAATTTTTGGATACTAAATTATAAGAAATTAAAAGATGCAAAGACTAAAACATCAGGAAGCCTAGCTGTTTTACCGTTAAATACAAAATGCTCCAGCTCAGAAGTTTTAGTAGCTTGGGCTAACAGTAACAGGTGCGCTAAGAGTATTATACTGTCTATTTATAAAACAAAAAGTAATTAGATAAAGTTGAGAGAGAAGACTTGGAAGAGGTCTGGTCGTTGATAGCAAAAGGAGACAGAGCCAAGGAAGGCAGGCATTGGGAACAGTCATGGAGTCCAAACAAATGATAATACCTCTCTTGCTCATAAAAAGTAAAAACAGGAAGGTCCTGTTTCTTGAGTCACATTCACTACCAATGGTTTGGACATGGAAGCCATAGACCCATAATGTGGGTTTGCATTACTCGGTTAGTAAAACTGAATTAGTCCTTTGGCTCTGTTCATTTTTTTGGATTCTGAATGGGGGAAAGTAGGTCAATAGGAAGTTTCCATTGATCGTTTTTCACATTCATATAGGACCCATAGAAGTGATACCCACCTTCCGAGTGAATAACTTTTTCATCTAGTGGAAAATTTGATAAGATGTGTTGAAACAATTTTGTTCATTCTAACAATGATATTTTATGGATAAAAGAATTATTGTATAATTTACCTACCTGAAAAATAAACACAAGTAAATGAAATGGCCCCTCTAATGTGGTTCTCATTGACTGCTTTTTCCATGTTCGTTTTTCACGTTCACCAAGTAAAAAATGAATGGGCCTTAATGTAATGAAAATGAAATGGCCCACATTTGCATTGATGGCCCCCTCTAATGTCCAATCCATTTGTCCTCTTGCTCCACTAGTTAGAATTGCCCCTTAAAATTGCTAACTAGCTTGCTGGTAAAATCTCTAGCTGGTTGGAGTAGAGACTTGAGATTGAGTCCCCTCTTCACTCAGTTGGGGGTCTAGGAGTTTGGGGAGGTTTACCCCTTGTCCTATAGTCAATTACCAAAAACAGAAAAGTTATAATTGCCCTCTCTTGTATGAATCACTTCCCTTCATGTTTTAGTGTCTAGATTGTGTCTTTTGATAAGAAAAATTGAACCAAATCTTTATCAATACCCAAAAGAAAGAGTAAATTAGTGTACTCTGAGGCAATAATACTTAGGTCCTTCAACTTTCATTTATATTAGAGAGTTACCTCGTATCAGATCTCTAGTGTAAGCTACCCTGTAATACCAAGGGGCAGTAATACTTAGGTCCTACTTTCATTTATATTAGAGAGCTACCTTCTTACCTTAGATTGGGACACTCCATTCCCTTAAAAATACTACCATGATTGTGTGCCTATTTAAACATTTCAAAAATCTAAAGTGCCGTTGTATCATTTTATGAGACCATGGGGTAGCCCATCCTACATACCCTAGTTGAAGCGGGGTTTGATCCCAAATCTTGCTATAACTAACCAAACAACCTATCCACTCAGCCTTCATTTATTGGTACCAAATCTTACTTGGTATTTTATTTATAAAATATTGATATTATTGTGAAAATATAGGAAATTTAATAGAATATGGAAAAACAAAAGAATATAACAAAATAGAAACTGCAGGAAATTGATAAAATTGAACAAAAATTGAAATTAAAGAAAAGTTAAGAACTTGGAGAAAATACAAAAAAAAAAAAAAGAATAGGAAAAGACAAAACTAAAAATAAAAAAGAGAAACTTGCAAAAAATACAACAAAAAAAGAGGAAAATACATAAAAGAAAAATACAACAAACAAGAAGAATAAAATACAAGAAAAAAGGAAATATAGAAAACACTAAAAATTGCATAAAGCTGAAATTCAAAACAGCTGTGCATAGCACAGGTCCCAGGTCCCAATTAGTAATATCCATAGTATTGAACATGGGAGATAGTCCCTAAAATATTTCAGTTACTAATTTTAAAATCTTCATAGAACAAGTTTTTTTCCTATTTCTTTTGATGTAAATTGTACAAAAAAAATAAAGGGAGAATGACGGTTCAGCCCAGAGTAGTTGACATTTGGGGTAGGTGTTAGCTTGGAATTGATGCCAATTCATGGGCAGGGGCATTGATACATAAAATGTGGGTGATTGACATTTTGAATATTTACAGCTCTGCAGTGGAAATCAAAAATCTGCATTGGGCTTGTCCATACTTTTCCAGAAAATAAAAATTTCATTGTAAAAGGAGTGAAGATATAACTCCAATAGTTTAGTTTAAAAATTTCCCTCCATTTAAATGGAAAATTTGAAACTAATGTAGCTAAGTGGTATTTAATCTTTAGAATAACTAAGGTCTTAGTTGAAATTGTTAATCATCACTCTCAACTTAAATATATCCTCATGTTCCATCATTCTTTCTCTGCTGGGCTTTGTGTGCATGAGAAAAGAGAGTTTTTGCCCACCTCAGGATATTTTTGGTGTATCTTTTAGTTAGTCGGAAGTTTAAAAGACCAAAAAAATGGTTATTTATTGTTTGGTTATTGCATAGATTGAAAGTCTCGAACACGAACTTATGAAAAAATTGAAAATGTTAAAATTCGAAAAAGCTTTAAATAAAGTTTTTAATCTTTTTGCACCAAAAATAATATTTTTAAAAATTTTTAATAATTCTATAGACTGCAATATAAATTAAACAGTTTTAATCTTTAAAGATAAGACTTTAAAAATTCAATATATTTTCTAAATTATTAAAAGATTTATATAAAATAGATTGCCAAACAGCCCCAAATCTTTGTAGGTGTGAAGTATGTAGGGTGGTGTTAAAATATGAAAGGCACAGGGCAGCAAAAGTTGAGGGAACCTGACATTACAGAAGGGTAGATGCATGCAATTGATGTAAATGTCAGAAGCGGGCAAGAAAAAGATGCGGGATCCACCAAATCCCACCGCGTTATCAAGAAATATAAAAGTGTTTTAGTCATTGATTAATGCCTCCTATGACCATTGGTGCAGCAAAGTAATTCAGTGCCAGAATATCTAGAAAATAATCAGGGGCATTTATGTAAATTAGTTTGTCAGACATAAAATAAAAGATGACTGAAGAGGACAAGAGCAATACGCGAGGACGGTTCTCTCTCTCTCTCTCTCTCTCTCTCTCTCTCTCTCTCTCTCTCTCTCTCTCTCTGTTCTCGTCAACCCCCATCAATTTTCGCCTTGTCGAAGAAGCATGACCAGCTCCTCCGCCGCTTCTCGCAAGGTTCTACGGCCTTCTACTCTTATCGATGTTCTTCTCGTGCCGTGATCTCGCTTTAATTTTCGTTTTCTGAATCTATGTGTTCTTCATCACATATGTATCTTATTTTTTTTTGACAATTATGTTGAATTCCTGATTAGGCTTTGAGCAAGATCGCTTGCAACCGGCTCCAGAAGGAACTCGTTGAATGGCAGGCTAATCCTCCCTCAGGGTTCAAACACAAAGTCACCGATAATCTCCAAAGGTTAGGGTTAGGGTTATTGTACTCTCTATTTCTTATTTTATTAATTTTGCTTTATTTGTTGAATGATTCCTAGATTAGTCGATTTGTTTTTTCGCTCTTTCCTTGATTTTGAGTCTTAAAATCCTTGTTTTTGCTGATTCAAAGGTGGGTTATCGAAGTTAATGGAGCCGCGGGAACTCTTTATGCTAACGAAACTTACCAGCTCCAAGTTGATTTTCCCGAGCATTACCCTATGGAAGCACCGCAGGTGGATATCGATCAACTTTGATATTTTTGTGGGTATTTTTTATGTGATTTTCTTAATTTTTATACTTTTCTTTGGTTGGATAGGTTATTTTTCTCCATCCTGCTCCTCTGCATCCACACATTTATAGCAACGGACATATATGTCTAGGTAATTTTTGGGGATTTTGTTTGCTTCCACATCCGATCATATTTATGCGGACTTGTTATTTACTCAGTCTGGCTTCTCTAAAATCTTTGATGCTTCGAAGCTTCATTGTTGGTTTTGTGCTTGGTCTATTGCTTCATTCTCAAAGATGCACATAATGAGGATATACTTTTCTTTCTATCTTTTTTTTTTTTCAAACTTCTTTGAATATTATTTGGTTTATATTTTATATGGTAACGGGACAATTTGTGCTTTGAATGGGTCATTTTTTTTAATTGTGCTGATGCCGACTATTTTTTTTTTTTTCCATCTTTGAGTTTGTCCATGATATGCTGTTAGTTGCCCTATTCCTCAGCGCTTCAGAAGTTTGTTGCATACCCATTATCCATTGTACAGTTAAGTTGTTATACTGGTGTTATTTTATTATTCTGCAGATATCCAAGTTTTAAGTAAACGAGAAAAGAAAAAGGTCCTGCAAAGAATTAATAGCACAATTCCCATTATGATTGTCAGTCCTTTTTAAGGTTCACAATTTAATATCAAAATGTCACATATAAAGTGGAAGGGAATGGAGATAAACCTCAACTGTATTCATGCTGTCATAATCAGTTAAATTAGTTACTGTTAATTAAATCAAAATTGATCACAGTCAACATTAGAACCATTTCATATGTTGAGATGGCTTCTCTTTGGAATTTGCTAATGCTGCTCATTCATTTATCCTAATAAAAGATATTTTTAAAAGACACTTAAAGTTATAAAAACTTTTTTATAGGGATTATGGATTTGTTTGGGCTTGCCTCAAGAGGCTTGGTACAAAGGGGGCTCATATAATCAAGAATGCATAATGTTTAACATCACATTGGCTATTTGAATTTTCATTTAAATATGTTTTGTATGTTATGCTTGATTGTATTTTTAAATTTTCATTTTAAATATGTTTTACATGTCATGCTTTATGTATTTTAATTTGAGAAAATAGGTTTTTTAAAACATTTATTTTAAAATTTAAGTTTATATTTGTTAATTAATATTATAGTTAATATTTTGCATTTTTTTGAATTTCTTGTCATTTATTTATTTTTTTGGGGTTCTTTTGAACTTTTTACCATTTTTTGCATTTTTGCCTTGCTTCAGAAAGGCGCATGCCTTGCCTTGCACCTCACACCTCAGGCGTAAAATGACCCTTACATTTTTTTTTTAATTTTTTGATGAATAATGGCCCTTGCACTTTTAAAGCACTGACCTTCTCTAAAGTCTCAGAAGTTCATGGCATTTTTATTATTCTTCAAAGAAGATTTGATGTTGCTAAGCTAAAGGCATCGGGAGAATGGACTACCCTTGTAATTTTGATCCCTAAGGAGATCCTCTCTTATGCTTGAATCAGGTAAATGGATGAATCAAAGTGAATTAGTTATCAGCTGATTCAACCAGGATAAGTATGTAGTTTCTTTTATTGAGAGATAACGTGAAGATTTGCTAAAAGTTTAATCTAATTTGATCGAGAGGTACTCCTCGATAATTAATCTTGTAGAAAAATGAAGATAAAAAATGAAAATTAAAAACTTGGATGTATTGTATTAATGGAAATGATAGATTTCAATATAATGTTCTGCTTTTGGTGAACTTAGGAAATTATCAGGTTTTGTCATGATAAGACTTGTGAATTGAGTAGGGTAGTAACTTGGACAGGTTCAATTGTGCAACTTGAATTTTTTCATGGGTTCCACCGGGGTTTAAGGGCTAATATGGTTTGCTGTTGAGCCTAAAAGGTGAGGGCTTGACTTGAGTAGTAGGGCTGTTCATAAGAAGACCCAACCCGACCAAACCGACCAACCCGGACCGATCCAACCCGAGTCGGCCGGGTTTTCTTCAGCACCGGTCGGTTTCGGGTTGTAAAAAATCATAAACCGATGGTTCGGGTCGGTTTCGATTTTCATATGTGAAAACCGAACCCGAACCGACCCGACCCGAACCGAACCGACTTAGTAGTTAGTAGTTAGTTCCTAGTTAGTAGTTACAACCTACTTAGTTCCTACTTAACTAAGTTGTCTCTATCCTAGTTACAACCTAAATTAATTTCTAGTCTTCTAGTTAGGAATGACATTAATGGCAAGTATTGTAAGACAACTAGACAAGGAATTTCTTTGGAAAAGTTTAAAGAAAAGAATCAAAGGATCCTAGTTTTTATGGTCTTTTACACCAAATAGGCGGCAATCAATTACAATTAGAATTAGGTGTCCTTTTTTACTTGGATTAGAAGGTTTCTTGAAATATACAAATTTCAGTCTTCTTTTTCTAATACAATTTGACTTTCTATTTTCTTGATAACTTCTATTCTAACTTGGTCCGCCCCCTACCAATTTCAGTCTTCTTTCTCTAATAGAATTAGGTGTCATTTTTTACATCAAATTTCAGTCTTCTTTCTCCAATCTACCAATTTATTACCATGGTTGAACTTAGAGCCGAAACCGACCCAAACCGACCCAACCCGACTCAAACCGACCAGGTCGGTTTTGCTTAACACGGTCGGTTTCGGTTTCAATTTCAGGTAACCCGACCAGGTCGGGTCGGTTGGAAAAATCTCAGTAAACCGACCCAACCCGACCCGTGAACAGCCTACTGAGTAGGTTGGGATTGGAGTGGAAGTCAATAGTCCAATGTACAAATCTATATGTAGTACACAATCTATGTACATGAAGCACTAAAGCAGTATATATGTGCAAATTTTTTAATTTTTTGATGTCTTCATATACTTTAAGTTGATTATTTTAGGGGAAAACCTGCTACTGTGGTATTTCTCTCTTTGTTATTCTGACAGCAGCCTGAAATCAGACCAGCCAAGCCACTACGGTCCAACTAGATCCAGCTCAACCCAACTGGGCCTGAGGAATCCTACTGAAGTTGTGTTAAAGCCTAGATTGGGTTGCTCTAGGGCTCACAAAGTCAGGTTTATCTTTGAGTTGGACTAGTCCTTGACTGAGATTTGATTCTTGTGGTTGGGCCTTGGCTGACAGCTGGCTTTATATCCAATCCAAGTGACCCAAGTTGCATCCTTGTTTGTGATAAATATAAGTGCAACACTGTATTCAGAAATGGAACGAAGAACATTCTGAATGGAATGTTAATCTGAGATGAATAATTGTCAGTACACAGTTGCAAAGGAATTTCCATGAGACACTCAAAATTTCCCCCTCAAAACAAAAAAGTAACAAAAGGAATGTGTTGCAAAGATCACTGTTTATACGGAAAACTTCTTTATACCTCATTGTCTATGATGATTAGAAGTTTCAAAATCTAATCTAGTGTATCATATAGACTAAAAATTGTGGTAATGAATGTGAATCTGGGTGAACATCACGATATTGGTGCAATTTTCTCCCTGCCCCACTCCCCATCAAAAAGATAAAAAGGGTTCTCTTTCATTTGTGGATAATTCAAGTGTCTTCATCTCATTGGTGACCTTTTAGGTAAGAACTAGTCTAGTGCTTCTTTGCACCAATCCTATACCTCTCCCCTGTCTGTTCACTCTTAGTGAGTCTAGCTGTTGAAGGTTGACTAGGTTCTTTTTTGTTTTAGTTTACTTTTAATTGAAGTTGTTTGGAATGAGGTTCTCTTGCTATGTAGCAAGGTTTTATCTAGTTGAAACTTGCTATTATGGGGCGAGGATATGATTTTCTGGTCAATACTGCTCAATTGAGGATGACCGTTAACTGTTCTGCGTCGGCTGAATATATTTGTGTATGTTCACTCGACTTGTGTCAGCATGGGAATCATTTTCATCATAAGATTTAGTGATTGAGTACCTACCATTTTCTAGTCCGTTGCTTGTCTTCAAGAATGTTTCTATTTTTTTTCTTCAATTTGCAGATGCAAAGATAGCCATTGTTGCTATTTAAATTTTCTCTCTCTCTCTCTCTCTCTCAGCACACAAACAACCCACCCCACTTTGAGCATTAATATTGACGGCTTACCCTTTTTCAGAAATTTGTATGGTTAATTGCACTTTCTCCTTTATTTGAAACAGATATTCTGTATGATTCTTGGTCTCCAGCGATGACTGTAAGTTCAATCTGTATTAGCATTCTCTCGATGCTATCAAGCTCAACCATGAAGGTTTGAATGAACTGCATTAGGATTTGCAATTGCTTATAGTGTATTTTAAGTCGAGATTGATTTGTGATGGATTTTGGTTTTGGTTGCAGCAACGCCCAGCAGATAATGATCGCTACGTGAAAAACTGTAGGAATGGTAGATCTCCCAAGGAGACGAGATGGTGGTTCCATGATGATAAAGTGTGATGATTAAATAATTTGACAACTACAACATCTTCCTGTTGGGTGATCGTCGGATAAAGAAAACTAATAGGTATCATTTTCATCTGAAAGAAGAAAAAAAAAATAGAATTAAAAAAAAAACAATTGTGAAAAGAAAAGGCACTTGCAACGGCCTCATGAGAAGTACGCGGGTTAGGAGCAAAGAGCTGCTGTAAAGTTGCAATTTCTGGTAATTTGTAAAGGAAGAGGAGGGGGGTTAATCTGTCGTGAAGGGAACAATAAACAAACAAGTTTATGGTGTTCTGGGTATCTTTCGTCTCTTCCATATTTGTGTTGAGTATTGTAGCTCCTCCTTGTATGTTCATGATGTCACCCTGCCATCTGTTTTCTTATTGACTTATTTAGAATCTGAATATCAATTTGCAAATGTCCACTGCCCGACTAGGTAGACACGCTGCTGGGTCCGGAACGAGATGCTGTCGGAAGGAACTCACTTTGCCAGTTGCCACAGGCAGGCCCATAGCTAGTCTGGTTCTGTAGCAAAACTCTTGCTCTTAGTCTTAGCTGTTGGCTAAACACGTTGTAAATTCGGGAGCCCAGACAATTTATGTTTTCTGCTATTAATGGACTCGGCTGCCTGTAGTCTGCACTCCAGACTCCAGAGACTTCAGTCCCGATCCCGAACAGAACGAATTTGGGAACAAGTTGAAGGGGGACAGGTCTGACCCCTGAGAGTTTTGGGGGGGAGGGCTGAAAAGGCTGCCGTTTAAGTCCATTGGTTTTGCACTCTGTTTTTCCAAGTAAAAAACATATATCGTAAAGTAGTTTCTTAGCTTCTATAAACCATATTTTCTTAATAATTATTCATAATTTTTATAAAAAGTATACATTTTATATAGAAAATTAACATATTTTATTATAGGAAAAGAAGTTGAAGAAGAGGAGGATGTGGAAGAAGAAAATATGTTGATCTTTATAAAGTAAATAGAATAGGCAATGTAATGAAGTACCACATATGCTAGCTTATAAAGTATATAAAGGGGCTGGTGACACCACCCAGGGGAATATGTGTATTTAGAACCTGTTTTCCTTGTTAATGAAGTAGCTTTGTGTGTGTTCAAAAAAATAACTATGATCACTCGTTTATTTAAGTTGATGGCCCATTCTACGTCGGCATACACAATGCTTCAACTAACAGTGCTTAGTTTTGATCTTTCTAGCATACATAGTGCTTAGTTTAATATTATGTAAATATAGATTGAAAATAAATAATTTCTTTTTTTTTTTGTTTTTGACCAGTCAACAATATCTTTTGGAATTTTTGCATAAAAATTAAAGAAGTTTAGCAAATTGGCAACTTTGGTTATGTTTTCAAATAAATTGCAAAACAAGTTATCCATACAAAAATCTAAACTTTTTTGACAAAATTGCCCCTCCCTTAAATTTCGTGAGTTTTTGCTATGTTATTTCCCCACTTCCTACTCTCTAACTCTTCTCATCCTTTGGCCATGGTTATTTAGCAAAATCTTCATGTGGAAAGAAAAGCAAGAACTTGCAGCTTTCTTGTTCTCCTCTCTGTAATTTGATCTGTTTCATAAGCAAGAAGAGCCTCCAGCATTCTTGTTCTCCTCTCTACTACAAAAGCCTCTCTCTCTCTCTCTCTCTATGATTAGTATTTGATTGAAGTTGGTTAGTATACTGGTGCGTACTAGCCATTGGCAAAGCAAACATGCATCCGCCTTGAGTTCTGCTATCCAATTTTGATCGAGTGAGTTATTTCAGAAAACCTAGCTGAAATAAATGAATCCACAAATCCTAATCTTCTTTAATTTTTATGCGAAAATTCCATAAACTAACTACCTCACACCCATACGTTCCTCTATGATACAACTAAATAAGACCCCGACTTTGAATTGTAAACAGAACCTCCAAGTTTAAAATTAAGAGAACGTATTTCTAACTTGGATGTTTAATTAGTAGGCTTTCAACATTTGGATTTCTAGTTATTGTGTCTCTACATGCATTTCCACAATAAATTTTACAAATATAGAAAATCCAATATCAAGAATATTTGTTCCAACTCAAATATACCATTATTAATTTCTCCAAACCTGCTAATTGTATAATTTCATCAATATATAAGAGAAATTATGAAGGGAAAGGTAGTAAAAAATAGAAAACCTGACTTTACAAATTATATGGTTGAGAGTAAAAGGCAAAAATTGAACACTCCTTTAGCAAAAAGTTTCCATGCATATGATCTTAAGTAGAAGACAGATTCTTAACAGATTTAAGGGCTTACCTTGGAATGTTATAGTTTTGGTGAATTGATTATGACTCAGATCTAATATTGAACAAGGCAACAGAAAATCTACAAGAATCAGTCCAAATAAGCAAAATATAAGAATGATAGAAAACAGATCACCTACCCTTCCTATAATATTTTCATTGCTTTATGCCTCTGTTGTCTCTATAATATTTTTCTAAGTTGAGCCAAAGCTTTGATCACCTACCCTTCCTATTTCACATGTTACAATCTATCCAGGTAGCATAGCTCCCCCAATACAAATTATCCATGCCTGTCCCTTCCATAACCAAATGCATATGCTAGCACATTTCTAGATGATTCTGACCCACTAAATAAGTTCGCCCTATTTGAGTAAGAGATTTTACCTCTTTAAGTGAATGACAATACATTCTTGGGCCTTCCTTATTAATGACTATGTACGAATATCCATTTTTACATTGTCATATCCAAAGGGAACGATGGAATTTGAGCTCTTAGAGTGGGCATAGCTCTACACTTATATGCATCCTCTGACTCCCATCTGATTCTACAACCCATATGGGTATGGGTAGGGTATGGTATTAGGTTATATCCAACCTTCCTGATCCACATTATGTGGGAAAGCATATGAACTTTATGTATTATGTGTTGAGCTTAAAAATATTTTGAATTTTATGTGAAGGATAATTGATAGATTATGTGTTTTTTAACATGTTTTAATCAAATAATTAGAATTTGCAAAACACTCCCCAAACCTGCCACATTACCATCCCTAGGTAGCATAGCATGAAGTTGTTATTCATCCAATCAGTGTGAAGGATTTATTTATTTATTTTACACATTTCTTCATATATGAATAAATTTGGACCATTAACAAATTTAGACACCACCCAACAATAAACAAATCGAATGGTGTTTAACAGATTTAGATAACATTTGGCAATAAACATATCAGATGGTGTTTAACAAAGTTAGACACCCTCCAAAATTAAACTGACCACATCACCTTTTTGAAAATTTCAATTATTAGATAGTAGCAAACATTGATCAACCAGATGATCTCATAGTATTTTCACCCTCAAATACGTCTAAAACCAATAGACCACAAAGTTGTATATGATTCTCATAGGTGCTTAGACCATCTAGTATATAGACTAGATGGTGTTTAAATGATTTAGGTAGCATCCGACAAAACACATACCAGATTGTGTTTTGCAGACTTAGAAACCAACCGCATTGCACAGGCCAAATGATTACTTTCAATTTTGAGTTATCAATTATAGTTACAATAATTTATTATGCAAGTGATCTAACACACTCAAATTCTTTTAAAACCCAACAAACCAGATGGTTGTATATGAGAATCATAGATGCATAGACCATTCAGTATGCATAAGACCAGATGTTGTACTATAGACTTACAAACCATGCGACATTACATAGGTTGTTTTTTTTTTTTGGTAAATACAGGTTGAATGATTGCTTGCAATTTTGAGTCATCAATTAGAGTTGCAATTGTAGTCATCATTCATCTAAAGTCCATCAAACCATAAGGTTGTATATGATTTTTATAAGTGTACAGACCATCTAATATAGCGAAGACTGGACAGTGTTTTATAGACTTAGAAACCACCTGGCATTAAACATATTGGATGATTGCTTGCAATTTTGAAACATCATTACAGTTGCAAGAATTTATCCCCAGATGATCTAGTTTTAGTTGCACTATCAAATATATTTGGAACCCAATAAACCACATCATTCTGTATGGTTCTCATATGTATATATACCATCCGGTATAGGGCATGTCGAATGGTGTTTTGCAGACTTAGCAACCATTTGGCATCACAAAGTCTAGATGGTCTATTGCAGTTTTGAATCATCAATTGTGATTGTAAATATCTATCATTGAGGTGATAAAATAGTATTTGCACCCTCAAATTCATATAAAGCCCAACAAATCATAAGGTTGTGTATGATTCTCACAAGTGAATAGACCATCCGGTTATACCGGATGATGTTTTATAGACTTATAAACCATTTGAGATTACATAGGTCGGGTGATTGCTTACGATTTTGAGTCATCAATTTATAGTTGCAATCATCTAGTACACATGTGATAAAATAATAGATACACCCTCAAATTCATCCAAAACCCACTAGACCATTAATTTGCATATGATTTTTACATGTGTACAAACCATCTGGTATATTGAAGACTGAATGGTGTTTTATACTATCAAATGCATCTAGAACCCAATATACTACATGATTTTGTATAATTATCATGTGTATAGACCATCTGGTATAGGCAGCCTGGATGGTGTTTTACAGACTTAGAAACCATTCGGCATTGAACATACCGTATGGTTTTTAGCATATTTTCCCAAAAAAGGTGTTAATAGTATAAATCATTTGGTAAAATTGGAAATACATATACAAAGGTTGGAATGGATATAGGATAAGTATAATCCATATTAAATAAGAAAAAACAAAATGTTACTTAGAATGCCAAGCATTTGTAAAATTAGTTACATTTGTCTATATTTAGAACCAAAATAGATTTAATTGATGACAAAATTCATTTAAGGGTCCATTGTATTTTCCTTTTGGATCAACTTTTGAGCTCATATCCTCTTTTGTATGTCTTGATTTGAGACTAGGGCAGAGAATTTTCCGCTAGTGTCACTTCATTAATTGAATGTGAAGTAGCAAGATCAACAACACGATTACAAACTTTTTCTTCTTTTGTCTTGCATGTGTCGGATTATTCAATGAAGGCTCAGGTTCATTACATACTTTATTGTTAGTTGTGGATACAACTGCCAATGAAGCAATAACATCCAATGCTTCATGAACATATTGCCTAAGATTGTGTTCAAATTTTGCAAGCGGGAATAGCATAGGGAGAAGACACTTCAATGTCTCTTGTCGAAGCAAAATATAATAAATGTCAATTTGTTATTTAAGAAAATAAAGATCCAAATTACTAAATAAGCTACTAAGTTAAAGTAACATGAAAATTTATTTTATTGCCATGTCATGTAATTGAGCTTGCAAAGACTACGTTTGTCTCATCATAACCTTGATTTTCATAGTTCATACTTGATGGTCCATGAAGATGATGAATTCGTTTGTATGAAATCCGATTAAACCATTCTTTATAATCACTTGAAGTGGAACCACCAACTATTTGAGTAGGTACATCTAAATCATGGATAATGCCATTTTCCAAGGTATTCCACATGGGTCTATCAGTTTTGAGCAGAGATGCAATCTTAGGATGGTCACTGTTGCACATGATGTTATGTTGATTCATCACCTATCACCTATTACCGTGGTGAGGATTTAGGAGGGGGATATATGCATTCCATGGGATCTATGTCTTGTGCATCTTAGAACCATGAAAATTAAGACCCAGACCTACTTCAAGGGACACATGTTAGTTCAATTTTAAAGTGTGATAAGGGAGTGGAGGATGGTGGTGGTGGTTTAGGTATAATAGCTTGGGAGACAAGTTGAGGGTTTTCTAATTTTATTGGCTTTCAGCAACACAATGTAGTACGTCTAAGCATTAAACCTATTCAAGTAAATAGACATCAAAGGATCTATACGACCATAGATATATCCATTGGTATCAGGTAACTTAGTAGAAAGTTCAGATAGAGGTTGTATCAAGGAGAGCCAGACAAAACAAAATTTAGATTTTCCATTGGAGTCAGCAAATAGAGATCCAAGCCCTTATGCCGAGTCCATAAATAAAGTCAAATTTACTAAAACTCCAAAAAGTCAGCAAACAGTGTTGGCTCCAGCTATCCAGGGCCTAAGAGAGATGATCTGGATATATGGACCTAATCATTGATGAATTGTATATGGCGTATGGTTCTACCATTATTCGCTTCTAAATTTGTTTTTTTTTTTTTTTTTTTCTTTTAGATCAAAAACCCTTCTATACATGATTTGAATTTTTTGTTGTCTCCTTTACATCCTACATCACTTGTTTATCTTAATGCATAATAAGGTAATATCCATCCTAATTAAACCATTCCTACAAACTCTTGTGGAACCACATGGTTTAGACTTTATCATTGGATTTTGTGGCTTATCCTAGTTGTAGGATTAGTCAAGTATAATAATGAAAAGTCACAGTGTTACCATGTTAAGATAAGAAAAGATCCCTCCATGTTTCGCATGGTCTTTGTTGTAGAAAAATAAGAAATTGAGTTGGGTTGGATGACTCGGATCCACTAACACCCACCATATTCACTGAAAAGAAAAGAAAAAAAAAAAAAAACTATTTCTTGATAGGTCAAGCAGGAGTTGTTGAATTATATATATAGTATGAAGATGAAAACCAAAATCAAGAGAGTAACGCTGGGGTTATAAGACAACCAAAGATTAGGAATAAGTAGCATATATTCATATAAGTATGTCCTATGCAAGACAATAACTCAATAATGTTTTTAGAACACAAAAATGCTATCTAGCACCCTGAAGGGATTGCCTGAAGAAAGGAAATTCAAAGGAGAAGTTCTTTATAATTATACACTGTAGAGATCAAATCATGAATACGGATTTAACATTAACATTTAAAAAATATATATACCGTTGCTATAGGAGATACAAGGGGTTCCTAGTAAATCTGAATTCACGAATGAGTGAAACAGCTGTAGAAACCCTATTTCTTTTTAGGGGACAAAATTATATAAAACTCTGTATGAAGCTCTTGAAAACTAGTGTGTAAATTGATGAAAATCGAAAAGGGCAAATGAATTGTACTTAACTCCAAGAAGAATATGACATTATCAACTTAGAATGAGAGAGAGAGAGAGAAAGAGGACAATGAGAGAGTTAAAGGCTTTTTTTGCTTATGAAACAATTATCAAATTACAAAGAGAGGAATGAGAAAGCTAAAGGTTCTTCTTGCTTTTCACATGAAGATTTTTCACTAGAGGGCTTTGTTTGTCTCTCCTTGCGAGAAAAAATAGGGCTAGACAACCATGGTCGAAGGTTGTCAAAGAGTAGAAAGCGGGAAATAACAGAGCAAAAACACTCGAAAGTGATGTTTTGCAATTTATTTGAAAAACATAACAGAAGTTAACAATATTCTAAACATCTTTAATTTTTTTTTCTTTTTTTTTGCAAAAAGTCCATTTCTTTTTCATCTTTTGCTTATGCAGTTTTCTCTTCATGGAAAAAGAAACTTTTGTCACTGAGTGTAAAGTTGCAGAGAACTATTAAGGATGCAAAGAGCTAGTCACGTTGAACAACTCCCCTAATGCCTAGGCTTTTTTAACTGATATGACCAACTGATCAAACCGAGAAATCAACTAAATTGAGAAATCCAGTTGGGTTGTTTTTTCACATGTTCTCAATTAGTTTCGAGTGATCATTATGTCAACCCAAACGTATCGGTTTGATTGGACAACTTACATACAACCGAATCGAACCCGTGAACAACCCTAATAACTGATCACCTTTATTCAAAATATTTTATGTATATTGATGTTTTGAATGGTTAAAAAAAAAGGAAAATATCTTATGTATATCAATATTTTACGTATATTGATTGGATTCAATTAATGCAAAGTCCGTTTGAATGCCCATTATATCCTTGCATTGGAAATTGATGAGGGGTGATTTGGTCTGACCTACCAATAAGCAGATACATGGATGCAACTAGTTGATTGGACATTGACAAAACACTTCCTGCCACCTCAGCAGGACAGATCACCTCGGATACCTCAGGCACCTCGGCCAGGACCAAGGACCGAGTAGCTCGTTATGACCCGATTTGCCAAGGTGACACGTACTAGACTTCTAGAAGCAAGCCAGCTGTCTCTGGGCTCTTTGGGATCATGCCGCACAACTGCAAGTCTTATCCTCATCCCGCCCAAATCGAGTGGACTCGATAAGCCTTATCGACTATCACGAACCTCCTGGTGCAAAACGGACTCCTAACAACACAGGCCGAAGATTTCGGAGATGTTTCATGAGACCTACGGTAGCTCACCTATATAAGGGCATCTACACCAGTGACACAAGGTACACGCGAAAGTGAAACACTGTTCCTTGCAGCCGAGGGAGAGGTCCTCTCTTGTCGGGCAGTGTATGATCATTATGGGCTGAGAGGTTAAGTGTAAGATCATTGAAGGTAATACCTGATGGGCTAATCTTGCATCTGCTCACAGTCCTTGGGTTTTTATAAGGTGGCTTGGCCCAGGGACCACTTAGTGTAAGTGTTGAGCCCATTAGGAGCCCATGTGATGGCTTAGGGGGTGCACTGTCCATAATAGTGTATTCGGCCAGGCCTTGTAACAAAGGCTGGGCTGAACCCATGTAGTTGATGTGTAGATCAATGTTTGGGTCCCACGCCATACAAAGAAGCCCAACTAGGCAGCAGTTTGAAAGCATACTGAGCACTAAGACTTCATGGGCCTAAAGCCCATTTCGAGTTGGGTTGATTTGATCAGTTAAATTAAGGGGCGGATTTGAGATTAGATTAGCAAATAGGATAGGGTCTTAACCCTATCCACTCATAGAGTCTAGATCTAAATGAGATTTAGATCTGAAAACCTCCTAATAAGATTAGGAGAGGGTTGATCTAATCTGCAGATAAGATAAGAGTCTATCCTTATCACTTAAGGGGAATTCAGATCTAAATATGATTTGGATCAACAACTCCTTATGGGATTAGGAGCTGATCCCTTTAAAATTAGAAAAGAAGGAGGGGTGACAGCCTCTTGTATCAACACATCCTCAATTTCAGAGCAAGAGTTATAGAAGAGAGAACATAACATCCAGTGAGATTGCGCTATTTTCTCCTTGCCACCTCCTTCCTGCCGCTGCCATAACTACCAGTTCGATCTCCTCTTCAAGCAGAAGCGATCAAGATCAGATCTTGATATCAGCCTTTGGGGAAAGGCTGATTTGAAGTTGTGCTCACAGCCTCCAGTGAATTCTTGCGAAGGGTTCGGTTCATTGGACGAGCACTGCTGATTCTGCTCCAACATTCAATGTGTCATCTTCAGTGGGAGCAGTCTTTGGAGTCTTTCTTTGGGCGTGAACACATTCGTTGGGAGATACTGTTTCTCCATTTCAGGTATATCCCTCTCCTGCTTCTGGTTTCAGATCTGGTTCGATTTAGAGGTCAAGATTGATCCTTGAAAATGTAGATTTTCTAAAACAGGGAATGTGATTTCCAGATGAGGGGAGAGGAAATTTTTGAAATTTCGCCCAACCTTCCTGTAGGGTTCGACCATCCATATGATGGATTTCTCATTCCCTCACATTTTACTAATGGCATCATCAAACAACATCGGAAATAGTATTGAGATGACAGTCACCGGGGGGCTGGACCAACATGCATTTAACCTAGAGATCCTCCCTATGTGACCATTGGTCAGTTTACCATCCCCCTCACCATCCCAGGGGTATTGACAATTCAGAGCCAGACGTTCGTCACCCAGTCGGTCAGCGCACCCCTGCCCCATGTGAGCACCGCTCTCCCAACTGCAGAGCCCTCTATGGTTCCTGTTGGGATAGAAGCTCGACAATTCCATGAGCTTGTGTAGAGCGTTTGACTCATGCAACTGCAGATGCAATAGGTATAGTAGTTCTAGCACTACTAGTGCCAATACCGGCAATTTCAGTATCAATAGCAGTTTCCCCCTCTCCAACAGAACCAACAAAATGTGAACCAGCAACATGGATGCCGGTCACCACCTTGGGGATCGGTGCCATCACAGGTCCCAACTCCTCGGAACCAGACCCCACCTCGGGACCCTATGGTAGGTTGGCGTCCATCACCACCCTAGCACAGGTAGTGGACTAGAGAAATCAATCGCAGCGCAACCGTCAAAGCAATCAGCAGTAGCAATCGCACAATGACGAACACCATCGCCGCCATGATGAACAGTAGATCAACAACCAACAACCCAAGGTAAGAGGCGAGGACCCAGCTCTCGACCCCTCCATTCCCCATAACAATCAGAACCCAAACCGCGTTTGTGAGAATTTCAACAACGGAGACCAGCTCCCTCCTTGCGGCAGTGTTTGAGGTCGGGAGAATACCAGAGTCAAGATACCAACTAGCACTGAGGTAAATAGCACCAACTAGGAAGCAACGAAGAAGCGATGCCATCGTTAAGCACGCTGCACCTCGAGTAGGAGCAGTGCACCAACAGTAGCAGCGAAGAAGAGACGGGAAGAATGAGCTCAATAGCAGCACAGTTGGCTCCTACTTTATTGAGCCGGCTTTCCCCTCTAGCACCAGAGATCATCTCGGCCCTAAGGCCGAAAAACTTCAAGACACCCTCCCTAGAGACCTATGACGAAAACTGAGATCCAAATGACCATGTCGATAGTTTCCAGTCCCTAATGTTGCTTGCCGGGGCGGACAACGCTAGCCTTTGCATGGCCTTCTCGACAACCTTCAAAGACACAACTAGGTCATGGTATAGGAACTTACCTTTGGGATCAATCCAAAGCTGGCAACAGTTCGTGGACTTATTCACCACCCACTACGTCACAAGTATGAACTGCCCAAAATCTGTGACGAACCTTCTGAACGTGGTCTAGTGAGAGAACGAGTCCCTAAGAGACTACATTAAGAGGTTCAACACAGAGAGGCTACATGTACCTAACCTTGACCGCGTCGTGTAGCTCATTACGGCCCAAAAGGGAATCCACCAGCTAGACTTCCATTGGCATCTCAAGTTGAACCCACCAAAAACAATGAAGGTGTTCCTCGATGAGGCTAACGGGTTCATCAAGGCTGAAGAGGCTCTCAGGTCTTGGTTAGAGCTATACCAGGCCAGGAAGAGGAAGAGAGCTGAAGAGGAGAGCAACAATAGCAAGCATCGGCGAAAGAGCAAGTCGCCGAAAAGAAGTAGGTCACCGCACAACAGGCGAAGCACGTCGCCAAAGAAGAGTCGGTCACCACCTCAAGGTTCTAAGTCAGGTTGGTGATCTAGAACCCCTCCTATTCAGAGATCCAGTTATACTGCACTGAACGCCAAGCGAGGTGAAATTCTGATGGCCATTAAGGACACCAGCTACGTCAAGTGGCCACCCAGGATGAGAAGAGACCCTGCCAGCAGGAATCCCAATTAGTACTACCATTTCCATTGTGAAGGACGAAATTGAAGAACTGATCCACCGCGGCTATTTGAAGAAATTTATTAAGTATGAAGATAGGGACGTGGAGCACCGACTTGCCGACTAGCGGAGAGACACGCCAGAATCAAGCAGGCAGAATGACCGCGATCAGTAGCCACCTCGGCAGCCGTCACTAGAAGATAGACCGATCCGCGAGGTGATCAACATGATCACCGGTGAATCCATTGTAGCAAGTTGCAGCACGGCAACGGGGAAGCATCAGTCCGGGAGCTCGAGCATGAAGAAGAGAACCTGCCGAATTGCCGTCGAGTAGAGGAGGTGATTTACTTCACCGAGGATGATGCTTGCAGGGTCTAGTATCCGCACGACGACGCCCTCGTGGTCAAGATAATAATCAATAACTTCGAGGTGAAGCGGATCCTGGTAGACTCAAGCAGCTCTGCGGACATCATTTTCCTGGAAGTTTTCGACAAGCTAAAGTTGGAGTGAAAGGATCTTCAGTTGGCGAACACGCCCCTGGTTGGGTTTAGTGGAGACATGGTGAAACCCCTTAGCAGAATCACGGTCCACATTGAACTCACAAGCTCAATGTGGACCCTTTAGTCAAGCCAGTTAGACAAAGGAAAATGAACCTTGCCATGGAGCGGTGGAGGGTAGTAGACGAGGAGGTTAGGAAGCTCATCGCGGTATACTTCGTTAAAGAGGTCTAGTATCCGAGTTGGGTAGAAAATCCAGCCCTCGTGAAGAAAGCCAATGGCAAGTGGCACATGTGCGTCGACTACACTGACCTCAACAGAGTTGTTGATCTTTGTGGATGCTTACTCCGACTACAACCAGATTAGGATGGATCTAGCCGACCAGGACAAAACTACTTTTGTAGCTAAACTAGGTCTATACTGTTATAAAGTAATGCCCTTTGGACTGAAAAACACTGGAGCAACCTTCAAATGCCTTGTAAACAAAGTATTTTAGCCTTTAATAGGTAATAAAGTTGAGTGTTATGTTGACGACATGGTCGTGAAGACCCAATTTTCTTCTTCTTTGATTAGTGATTTAGACTTTGTTTTCCAAATTTTAAGAAGTTTAACATAAAGCTCAACCCGAACCAAATGTGTCTTCGGGGCCACGTCGGGCAAATTCCTCGGGTACATAGTCAACCAGCATGGCATTGAGGCCAACCCAAAAAAAATAAAGGTCATTTTAGATATGAGACCACCCTGGAACATAAAAGAAGTGCAAAGGCTAACTAGCCGGGTAGCTGCCCTAAACCGGTTTATGTCTAAATTGGCTGGTCGATGCCTACCTTTCTTTAAGGTAAGTAAAAAGAACGAGGACTTTGAATGGTTTGATGAGTGTTAGCTTGCATTTGATGAGCTCAAAAAATACCTAAGTACCTCACCAGTTTTAACCCAACCTGAACCTACAGAGGAGCTTAGACTATATTTGTTCGCGAGCGACGAGGTGGTTAGCTCGATACTAATCCGAGAAGTAAACTGTGTCCAAAGGCCCGTCTACAATATAAGTAAAGTTTTGCAAGCAGTTGAGACAAGATACCCCGACATCGAGAAGATGGCTTATGCCCTAGTTATCGTAGCTTGGAAACTACGCCCACACTTCCAAGCTCACACCATCGTCGTCCTCACCAACAGACCACTAAGGCACGTTCTTTAAAAGCCTGAGGTCTCAAGTAGATTGACAAAGTGGGCCATCGAGTTGAGTGGGTACGACATCCAGTTCAAGCTACACCCAACTATTAAAGCTCAAGTCTTGGCGGATTTCATCGTAGAATGCACGTTCAGTACGCCGACCCCTGAAGTGATCGAGCCGACCAGCCAGTCGGAGGCATCAACCAGCGTGGCACGAGTTCTAGTCCAAGAAGCCTCGACATGGGACGAGGAGCCCTGGATCCTTCACGTCGATGACTCGTCTAATCAGCAAGGAAGAGAAGTTAGACTCATACCATATGGGCCGAGCGAGGTGAAGTTGGAGTATGCTCTCTGGTTCGAATTCGAGGCAACGAACAACGAAGCGGAGTACAAGGCGTTGATAGTCGAACTGACATTGGCGAAAGAGGTCGGAGCAAAGTAGAACTATTCATGGCCCGATCGGGCTTGGTCATGCAATTAGGCCCGCGGGCCTGACCTCGGGCCTACCACAGTAAGCCTAACTGTATTTCGGGCTGGGCTCGGGATTTGTCAAAAATGCCCGACCCGGCCTGACTCAGCATTATATATTTTATAAAATATATAATATGTATTTTATATATTATGTAAAATATATAAATAATATAATATTTATTAAAATATATATTTATAATTTAATATATACATTTTTTATTCTTTTCTTTATAATTTTTTTCTCTCTCTCTCTCTCTTTTCAGCCACTTCAACAGTAGTAACAGTATGGGCTAATTTTCGGGTTCGGGCCCAGGCCCGGGCTTTGGGCTTTTTATGAGGGCCGGGCTTGGGCTCGAGTTATAGGCCCGATGGTCGGGCTTGGGCTCGGGCTCGGGCCTTAGAAAAATCTGTTAATATAAAGTGAAAGCCTGGCCAGGCCCGACCAGGCCCGGCCAGGTCCGGCCCATGAATAGGTCTAGAGCAAAGCATGTTGTGGTATGCAGCAACTCTCAGTTGGTTGTGAACCAGGTGAAAGGCAAGTACGAGGCTCGAGAACCTGCCATGATGGCCTACTTGGCCAAAGTGAGGGAACTCCTACCCGACTTCCACTCTTGGCTCATCCGGCAAGTACCAAGGTCAAAAAACGCCGAGGCCGACGCACTCTCGAAGTTGGAAAGCGCAAGCGCAAGCAACAACTCTCGATATACGATGGTGTATATACAATGGGGTAGAAGAGGTCGCTCCTATGTTTTAAGTAGAACCAAGCTGGCTTGATCCCTTGTTGATTATCTGCTCCATAGGACCCTACCAGTAGAGTGTAACGCAACTTGGAGGGTAGAGCATTAGTCATCTCGGTACGTAATTATTGATGGACGACTGCCCCTACCTGTGCTGCTTACGACCCTCAAAAGCAGGCTGGGTGCTACACGATATCCATGAATGTCTCTGTGGAGGACACTTGGGGGGTAGAGCGCTTGCCCAAAAAGCACTAAGGCAAGGATATTATTGGCCTACAATGAAAGCAGGTGCACTCAAGCTCGTTTGAAAGTGTGATAACTGCTAGAGGCACGCCAACATCCTTCACCAGCCTGCCGCCGACCTGAAGTATCTGACTAGGTCGTGGCCTTTTGCCCAATGGGGGATAGACATCCTCGGTCCGTTCCCACCTGCAATCGGGCAGAGAAGATTCCTAGTCATGGCGGTTGATTATTTTACGAAGTGGGTAGAGGTCGAGCCCCTAGTGACCATCACAACCCAGAATGTACAAAATTTCTTTTGGAGGAATATAATATGCTGATTCGGACTGTCTAAGGTGCCGATCTCCGACAACGGGAAGCAACTCGAAGACATCAAGTTTCAGAACTGGTGCGCCGAGGTGGGGATACAACAAAACTTCACATCGGTGGCACACCCACAAGCGAACTGACAGGCTAAGGTGACAAACAGGGTGATTCTCCGCGGACTAAAAGCTCGCCTAACGCGAGCTAAGGGTTTGTGGGTCGAGGAGCTGCCCAGCGTCCTATGGGCCTACTAAACTACTATCAAGACCATGACGGGCGAGACACCGTTCAACCTGACCTACGGTACGAAGGTCGTCATCCTAGCCGAGATCAAAGTACCGACCTTGCGGCTAGAGGCGTACGACGAGGAGGCCAATGACGACGAGCTACGGATGAACCTCGACCTAATCGAAGAGGTACGCGACTTGGCTTACATCCGGGCTCAGGTACCATCACCTTCCGGGTCAAGACCCCTAGCACGGGGAGTGGGGGGCAATTGATGAGAAGTGATTTGGCATGACCTACCAATAAGTAGACACATGGACGCGACTAGCTAACTGGACATTGATAAAACACTTCCTGTCACCTCAGTAGGATAGATCACCTCGGGGTCCTCGGCCAGGACCGAGGACCGAGTAGCTCGTTATGACACGATCTGCCAAGGTGACACGTAGTAGACTTCTAGAAGCAAGCCAGCTATCTTCGGGCTCTTCGGGATCACGTCGCATGATTGTAGGCCTTATCCTCATCCCACTCGGATTGGGCAGACTCGATAAGCCTTATCGGCTATCATGAAGTCCACCTCCTGGTGCAGAATGGACTCCTAACAACACGAGCCAAAGACCTCAGAGATATTTCATGAGACCGGATAGCTCACCTATATAAGGACATCTACCTCAATGACACAAGGTACGTGTGATTATTTGCTAACTTACTAATGTACAAGCATCCAATTAAGCATCAGAGCGATTACACCAGATAAACCACCGCAATTCCTCTAAACATCCCTCATAGAACTGCGGATATGTTCCCGATGCAAGGCTGTTGGAACGGGCCCTGCAATGATGACCGAAGCCGATCTCGATAGATCCGATCGTGGGTCCTCCTTGGTAGATAAGAGGGTCCTTAGCCAAAGCGTCACGTGATAAGTTATATGAGGGCCCCAGCCACAACTAGCCGTGCTGTGTCACGGCATTGACCATTGATCATCCGTCTAATCACAATTGGAAACTGGAGGACAATTTCTTAACTTCATAGAAGAATGAAGTTTGTCGTACGCAAATTCCGTGGCAATGTAGGGGACAAAAGTCAGAGGATGGAGAAGCTTTCATTTTAGCCATCAATCTTGAATCATTCATTGCCTACACACACTCTCTCTCCCTCGCTAAAAAAAGTAGTTGGTTCTACTGATCGATCTCCTGTTTTAATGTTTTACTTATTGATCTCTCCTCTATCTAGTCTGAAACTTTGAAACTAAAGTAGAAAATTAGAACACAGGATAGTAGTGAGTAGTAACCGAAGGAAGAAGAAGAGTGAGTAAGTAGCTAAGGGAGAAAGAATGGATGATAGTGTAGTGCATAGCAGGATTAAGACGAACGGGATATGGATCCACATAGCAGAGAAAGGGAGGGGGCCTCTAGTTCTTCTCCTCCATGGCTTCCCAGAGCTCTGGTTTTCGTGGCGTCACCAGATAACCCACTTGGCCAACAACGGTTATCATGTCGTGGCACCTGATATGAGAGGCTACGGTGACTCCGATTCTCCACTTCACCCCTCCTCTTACACTGTTTTTCATCTCGTTGGCGACTTCATTGGCCTTCTCGACCATTTTAACCAACAGGTCTTCTCTCTCTCTCTCTCTCTCATACACACACACAAGTAAACTAAAGAGATCATTTATTGGAAAAGTAGTCATAATTAATTAACATTTCTATGTTTATAATTAAATATGGTTGAGCAGAAGGCATTTGTAGTAGGTCATGACTGGGGAGCAGTCGCTGCTTGGTATCTCTGCCTCTTCAGGCCCGATAGAGTTAAAGGATTAGTGAGTTTGAGTGTCCCTTTCTACCCGCGCTCTCCCACCTCCACTGATGTCGATTCCATGACACAAATGTTTGGAGATGACTTTTACATTTCTCAGTTTCAGGTCTCTCTCTCTCTCTCTAGATCTCTCTTTGTTGTTAATTAATTAATTAATTAATTATATTAAAATGTTCTTGATCAATACACAAATTAACACAGGAGCCAGGGAGGGCGGAGAAGGCGTTTGCACGTTATGATTACTTGACAGTGATGAAGAAGTTCATGCTCATTAGCAAGACTGAACCTCTGGTCGCTCCTCCTCGCATGGAAATCATTGATTATCTGCAGACTCCACCATTACCCTTGTGGATTTCGGAGGAGGAACTCCAGTTTTATGCAGACAAGTTTCAGGACTCGGGATTCACTGGTCCCTTGAACTACTATCGTGCAATGAACCTGTAATAACACCCTTTCTCACCTTTCAATTATATTCCTCTCTTTCTATTCTTTTCCTTCGTTTATTTATTTTCATTCTTCTTTGCATCCCCCTCGATCGATCGAAGTATGAATACTACTTATACTACGTACTCCAGTCTGGTCCAAACACGACACTCTACCAATTTGATGGAGTAATTTTAAAAGCCTAAAACAATAAAAACCAAGTAGTGTTATTCTAACTTTCAACCAAAACCTTTCCTCCTTGCAAAGCCCCACTTTTTAATTAACTAGAATTGCTTATTGAAAAATAATTAACTAATTAAGCACCCTGAATTGGAATTCGGGTGGTGTAATTAAAGGATTCAAGTTAAGTTTTTTTTTTCTTCTTTTCTTTCTAACATTTCGTCCAAGTGGTGGTGGGATTTTAATCCCTTTCATTCCTTCAACTATACTGATAAGAACTTATAAGCAGTCAAGTTTCATTCAAATTAATCAATTTGACTGATTGTTTTCAGATATATAGCTCAGTTAGTCGAATTGAGAGCAATATGTATGTCACATCCTTTGGATGAATGCGTGAAAGGAGCACCTCAAGAGCTCCTAGGATAGGTTTTTGAAATCGTCAAAAACCATAGAGAATTAAAGTTGTCAAATTGTTCTTTCTTTTTCAACCCATGAAGTTCAACCATGGCTGTCATAATCACAAACTTCGGTTATATCATTCCTGAATCAAATTAGCTTTAGATAAACTTTCAAATAGGGCTTCAGAATTTTTCTAATTTCTGTATGGAAAGTATAGGATGACATGGTTGAGGTTAATATACTTTGTTTGTTACCGTAACAAATTCAACCAGTTGGAGCTAATTTCAATATCTCTGTGAATGAATGGAAGCAGGAATTGGGAACTTCTTGCACCATGGCAGGGAGAAAAAGTTACAGTTCCGACCAAGCTCATAGTAGGCGACAAGGATATTGGGTTTGAATCATTTGGTACGAAGGACTACATTGAGGGAGATGTTTTCAAGAGCCTCGTACCAAACCTTGAAGTTGTCATCATCGACGGTCACCATTTTATCCAACAAGAGAAAGCTCAACAAGTCTCCGATGAAATTTTATCCTTCCTTCGCAAACTATCCATTGCATAGAAAGTGTTGCTTGGGTTCAAGCTATAGTTAATACAAGTCATGCACCAAAGAATCCAGGCTCTCCTTTCTGTAATAAATCAGTATTTATGTTTCCATTATTCCCATGAATCTGTTTTTGGCTTTTAATTTACTTGTCGACATTTTGGGTGGTTATTGATCAATAATCAAAAGTCAAAAATCAAAATAAAAGAAAGAAAACTTTGTTCAATTAATGATCGATCCCTGTATTTTTATCTAATTTGTATCTAATCGCTTACCTTAATATCTTTGTAATTTGGGTTCTGTCTAAGTGTCTAGTACCCTGAATTGGGTTAAGCTAGTTTGATCAGGTTTTGACAATATCAACGTACCCTAACTCTTGAAAATACCAGCAGTTTGTTTAGGCCTAGTTTTTTGGCCAATTTGATCATTTGTACTGGTGCAAAATTAAACCAGAATTTATACTTAAATGCATTTTTACCCGTGCAAATGAAATTATAGCTGAGCTTGGGGAGAGGTGTTTTTGAAATCGAACTGGTTTCTGATTTGGCTTGGGTTATTGCAAGTAGTTTTTCATGACGCAGTAATGATATGGGCAAGATGGGGCACTAAATTAGAGCCAATAGTAAGGGTCCATTTGGTGTGCAGGAATAAGGATGTGTAATTGGAATAGGAATGGTCAATTCCAACTGTTTGATTGGACAGAATCAGAATCTGATTGGAATGGCATTCCTCCATTTGAAGGAATGGTCATTTCCTCCTCATCGCTTGGGAAATGAGAATTCCATTCCAATTTATTTTGATTTCAATTCTAATTCCTGTCTCAACCAGACCAATTCAAATCTCCTGCCCACAAAAATTCTACCCACCCCTACCCACATGACACTACAGCTGTATACTGGGAACATCTTCCCATAAATGGTAATATACAAACATGGGAGATGTTCTCAATGTCCAATTGTACTAATAAAGTGTAGGTAGACGCAAATAGAAGATCTGAACTTGAATGAAATAAACCATTCTAATTCTGATACTGTGAACCAAATGAACCCTAAAATTCTCTCTTCCGTTATTGTATTGCCGACCTGTCTCAACAGCCCAGCTAAAAGGTGGAATAACATTGAACGCCCAGATAACTGGTTGGGACTTCGGATAAGGATTAGTGCGTGTCAGCTGGGTTGCGCCAAGACCAAGAGGACCATATCGTGGGAAATCAAGACTTTAAGAGTTTTTGCTATAAAATACCTAATGGGTTGGTTGGTATGTTAGTATCCCGGGCCCAGGGCCCAGATTAATTACTAATGATGGTGAATGAACCTAAATCCATTCAAATAACGTCAACCATGGGGTCGAACCAATGAATTTGTTTGCGTACTAAATTTGAATTAAAAAGTTGCATGTCACATTCTTTCGGTTGGGAAAACACAAAAAGGAAATGAAGTTACTTGCATAGAAAGTGGTCATTTACTAAAATATTCTTCTAGTTTCATGGATTTACTAAAATATATCCTACAATTAGTATTTTACTAAAACACCACTTATAATTTGCAACGGATTTAATTAATCTTCCATTAGATGATAGCGAAAAATGATAGTGTTGACCCTAATGTTCATTTAAATAAATTTAATCAAAAGAAAATAAAAAATAAAAATACCATCTTTGCCCTTTATAAGACACGAAAACCACTCTATTGGCTATATTTGGTTAATTTTGTATTCTATACAAAAAAAAAGTGCTAAGGCTATTTTTGGAACAAAAAGTCATGGGCCTAATGGAAAAACAAACACTCCTTAATGAAATATTGATTAAGTAAATAAGTTGTAAAATATATGGGATGTTTTAATAAAATGAAAACTATAAGGTAGGTTTAAGTAAATATGTAAAACTGTAAGATGTGTTCTAGTAAATGACCCTAATAGAATCACATAAGAGTATACAATTGTTTTATATTTTCAACTTTTAAATAATTAATAATTATTCATATTTTATATACTACTATTAATAATACTTCGATAATACAAACATAACAATAATTAATTTCACTTAGGTTTATTCATCAAACTAATGAAACCGGCCAACCCGATCAACTCGACCCGAGTTGGTCGGTTTTCTAGTATTTTAGGTCAAATTTGGTTTAAAAATTTCTCAATTCAACCAACTTGGATCAATTTCACTTTAGCCATTTGTAAACCAACCAAAATCGAATGACCTAACCATGGATATATATTAATATTTTATATTTTAAATATAATTTTTAAAATGGAAAAGTGGAAAATCTCCTATATTTCTTAGTCTAAATTTTTTTATATCATAAATCTATTTTTTTAAATTTATTTTTTAATAATCGCACTATAATTTTTAAAATTAAATTTTATTTTTAAGTTTAAATCTTTTGAATCGACTAACCAAACAAAAAAATCGACCCAAACCAATACAAGTTGAGTGGGTCGGTTTTCACAAAATGTTAGTCAGTTTCAGCTTACCAACTCCCCAACTTGACCAGGTCAATTTGATTGGCCAAATAGCCTACGGCCGAACCGAACCAACTCATGAACACTCATAATTTCAGCTAAATTAATAGTCTCATCTTTGATAAATAACGATAGTTTAATCTCCAATAATTATTGAAAATTTATAGCAAAAATACAAAATTATTGAAAATATATTGATAATGAAAAAATACAATAATTACAAAAATACAATAACTACTAAAAATATATTAACTTGGTCAATAAATAGTATAATCTCAAATAATAGTTTAATCTCCAATAAATATTAATCAATAAGTTATAACAAAAATACAATAAATACAATAAGTACAATAAATTAAATTTAAAATTTTCACTAATAGTAGTTTAATCTCCAATAATTATTGAAAGTTTTCTATTAAATAACAAAAAAATTAAATTTATGCATAATCATTGAAAATACATTTATCACAAAAACAATAAATAATTACTGAAATACAATAAATATTAATTTTGTATATATAATTATATAATAAATACAATTAAGTTTAAAATTACTATTAATAAATATCAATTTATATGAAAGTTATTTTCTTAAATTATTACTTGATATAAGTGAAATTAGTTATTTACAATATTATGTAAAAATATTAAATTATTATTAATTTCAATATTATGTTATAATTATTTTTCTACTTTTTAGAAACTTTTAAATTTATTACATATTTTTTTTTTATTTTAACTATTCAAAATCTATTTATGTTAAATATTTTGTTATTTAAAATACCCAGTTATTTAAATACTTAAATAATATGTAAAATATTTAAATTTTAAAATATTAGTTATTTATGAAATTTAATTATCCATAAAATCATAATTTATACTATTATTACATAATATCATTATTAATTTTGTAATATATTAAATTATTATTAATTTCAATATTATGCTATAATTATTTTTCTGCTTTAAAGAATTTTTTTTTTAAATTTATTACATAATTTCGTTATTTTAACTATTTAAAATCTAGTTATGATAAATATCTAGTTATTTAAATTTTTAAAGAATCTATAAAATATTTAAAATTCTTTGTTATTTGAATTTTATTTATTTAAAGCTATTACATATTATGAAATGTTTGGAAAACATTTAAATTGATGATTTGGAAAACTATAATTTAAATTTTTAGTACATAATTTCGTGATATATTTTGTAAAAGTATAAAATTATTTTTTTTGTTTTAGTAAATATTTTAAAGTTATTATATAATTTTGTTAGAATTAAATCATTCTTAAATTTTTTAATCCAAACTTTCTTTAGATAGATATGGATAAAAAGTAGGGGAGAGGATAAATAGGAATTAGAGATAATTTAGGAGAGAAGCTCTTTACTAAATTAGAGATAATTGTCGAGATAAATAGGAATTAGAGATAATTTAGAAGATAAATAGGAATTAGGGATAATTCTGGAGAAAGTGGGGGAGTTAGTTTAGGATAAATTTTAGGAGAAGATATTATTTAGGTTATTGGGAATGTGCATCCCATTGGTTGTTTCAAAAATGGCATGGAATAAAAGAACAAAAAATGAGAAAATTTCTTGACTTCATTGTTTTAATATATATATATGTATATATATATATATATGTGCATATAATATAAATTATTGTGACTTAATTACTAATTAAGGGGGTGTTTTGTAATGTGGACGAGAAATTGGTGGGTGTGGTCCACACCACACCACAGTCAACAACTGTTCTAAACTATGGATAGATTGTGTAGACAAAACCAATTCACACCCATGGTGGCGTTCTGTAGCTATGGTGTGGACTAGTCCATACTACACTTTTTGATTCCATGTATCTCATATATATACATTTTATGGGAGATTTACACAGTTGATCATAAATGTTTAATTTTTGCATTTTATATGGTAAATAAATTGAAAAAATGCATCAACATTTTGACAATAATTGCATTTTCTAAATAACTAAAAAGTATTATTTTAAATATTTAAAAAATAAAAAATAATATTTTAAATATTGATTACTGATAAATATATTAAAAATTAATATTTAAATAATGAAAAAAGAGTTGAGAAGGAGAACCATCAGACTTGTACTGGAAATAACATTAAAAATTATTATTTTATTGATAAAATATTAAAAGTTTAAAATTTAAAAATTATTAAAAAATTAAATAAGATGAGAGTAATTGGACCAATATAATGCAGGTGCGTTACATTGAAACCTTCCCACAAACTATCCACACCATAGTGTAGACCATTCATGAGAAAAATACTGTGGACGATAAATTGGGGTGTGGTTCAACCCTATTCACGCTATTTTGTGAACGGGGGACTGTCCACACATAGTAGAACACCCTATTTTACCACGAACAAGACCAAAGTGGTCCCGTCAATGATATTTACACACTATGTAATGCCACCTAAGCTTGGCCTCTATCAAAAGAAATCAAATATCATATCGGACAATTTGGATGTAGATATGGATACGGATACGTTTTGGAAATGCATGGATATGGATGTAAATATATAGAAATGCTTGGATATACTAGGGAAACACGTATAAATTTTATAAATACATTAATAATACTAAATTTATGGTCAAATAGCCATAAATAATGTATAAATATAATATATGTATATATTAATTATGATGTACATTAAAAGGCACATTACAGTTAACATAGCGAGATGCATTACAATGCATTAATCCAGAGTCCAAGACACAAAACATATGGACCTATTATATTTATCCTAATTATTATATCAATTATTTTATATTTTAGTATTTTTACTTTCTAACATTAACAAAAAGTTAACCAAATATTATATTCTCAAATATACAGCTTAAATTATCATTTAATAATTTATAAAAATATATAATTTTAACTTAAAATATATCAAATCTATTAAAGTTTCCAAAATATATATCATTTGCAAATTCATAATTTTTAATTACTAAAATTAAAAATCATTTTTCATATAAATATAAATGAGTGGATTTTATAGATTCAATTTAATATCATATATTAATAATTATAAAAATACATAAAAGTTGTAATATTATCATGCGGAAGTTTATAAATTTTAAGTACTAAGATAATTATTCTATTATTAATATTTTATTTGAATAAATTTCTTGAGATTAAAATCATCTTTTGATGTAAATGTGGAATTGATATATTTTTATTCCATTTATTTATAAAATGCTAATTTTAAATATTATTTCTTTTAATTTTTAGTTGTAGTTGTTAAACATAAAAATGTATTATTTGTTTGGATTGCATACAAACACAAAAGTGAATAAAAATTATTTTATTTAATTAAATGTCACAAGACATGAGATGGTTTAGTGGTTTGAAGTTATTTTAAGAGATTCAGCGTTAGGCATTTGGTGATCTGGATTCAAAACTTCAAATCACTCTATAAGTATCAATTAAAGTTTTGGGAAAATTCCCAGTACCCTCTACTTTGGGTCTAGTATCAACTATCCAAACATTGACAAAAAAAAAAAAAATTAATAGTCCCAAATCTTTGCCTCTTCCATTCAAAAAATTAAGTTTTTGTCAACATTTAGATGGTTGATAAAGAAAATTAAATAACACTCGAAGGGTATCTATGTCCTTTTCAAATGTCACTTAACGACAGGTCAACTGCTGATTAATGATAGGTATTAAATTGTCATGTTTTGAAAGTTTGAATACTGAATTGTCGCATTTTAAAGTTCGGGGACCAAAGTGGCACTAGACACAAAGTACAGGGTACTAATCGAGAAATTTCCCTATTTTTTTTAATAGAATATCAGTGTGTAATAGCCGATACAATGTGATATGAACTGATATACACCCATATTGGTTTGATACGCGTGATTTACTGAAACGATATACCCCACATTGGGATGTATCATATTGATATTTAAATATCTTTAGTGTGGACATCCATGTGAATGCATGTTGGTTACCACACACAAAATTGAGACTGTTGGATGCCACACCTAGCCATGTTGGTCAGGTTGTCAATGCCCACACACTTAGAGTGGGTCCATGGATAATCAAGTGTATATAACATATTAGCTACAAGCATGATAGGTGGGTCGAGCCATCGACTACATGTGGATGATGTGTTCCTTCCAAAATAGGGCCCCTCTCCTATAAATTGGTCAATCCCTCACTCATTCCTTCCCTCTAGACACTCTTACCACTCACACCTTATAGGCACCTCAACTCACCTCACTTTGACGCACCTCACCTCACACTGCTTGTTGGGATTTGTGGCTCTACCCAATACTCCAAGAGGGGGGTGAATTGGTTAAAAACCTCTCCCAAAAACTGAATCTAAAGCTTTTTGATAAATAGAACATGTTGGAGCAGAATAAAGGCTTTGAGAATATAAAAGTAGTTAACTAAAAGAATAAAAAATTAATCTAAATAACTACTCAAAGTAAATTGCAACTGGAAAGTAAATAAACAATCAATATAAGTGTAGTAGCTGCAAGTGTATGCATGTTCAAGTTTGAAATTAAATGCAGCCAAGTAATTTAATGTAGTAGCTATAAGTTTATGCATCTCAAGAAAAAATAAATAACTACTTGTAAATGAACTGAATTACATATTAATGTTGTTAAATAATAAATAAAAACAGTGGAAACAAATAATTTCAATAATGTAAATGTAAAACAATTACTAATTAGAAGTTAGGAGTTTGTGAATGTTAGTAAATAGTACAGCTCAATAACTACTGAAAGTAAAGAGTTGGTGCAATTAAGAAATGTTAGTGAGCAATGAGGCACAATAGCTACTAAAAGTAAATGCTAATGTAGTTAGTAGAATGTTATAGATGTTAGTACTTCTGTAACTGCACCAAGATCTCTATATCTTATAGTTGAAAAGAAACAAGTAAAAGTAAAGAACAAAAACTACAAGATAACCATATATTCAAGTTTAGGCATTTAGCAAGATGCTAGTAATAGTTAGAATCTAAGTAACTATAGAAGCATGAAAGTAAAATAGAAAATAAAAAGCAAGAAAAGCAAAGAGAAATATACACATGATTTATATAGAGGTTCCGAAAACCTTATCCATGTCCTTTACATCAAATACCCTTGCAAAGACTTTCACTAACTCAAACAACTAGACTTCTTGGCATCAACAAAGCCTTTACAACCATAGGTTTTTTAAGGCTTTTACAACCTTGGATAGACTTATTAATGCTACCCTCGCTAATTAGAACTTCATGGGTGCTACCAAATTTAAACTAGTAGATCCTTAAGGTCTCTACCAAACCTTGATTGCCCTTACAAATCCCAATAAAACTTCTAATGGTGCTCAACCCTAGAACACCTCCTACACACAAATGATATTACAATGTAGCACAAACACATTACGACTAAAGCCTCTTAATAGGTAGATATATCAAGATACAACTCAAACTATTCAAATGCAAGAAATAAACAAACTCAAATGCTCAGCTTAGTTAATAGATTTACAATAGTTTGGTGAGACTATACAAGTACAATGTTTCTTAGCTACTCTCATACTTTTAACTATTAAAGCTCAAAAATCTCTTCAAAAAGAAAAAAAAAGTTGCAAAAATTGCTCTCACAAAACAACTATATAATATATACAATATATGCATAGGTTGTTTTCTTACTTCTTTTTCTAATTCAAGCCAAAATCTCTTATTTATAGAAGATGGAGAGCAAGTGACTATATTTTAGCTATTAGAGGACTTTTACCATTTACAAAAGTGATTCAAAGTGTCCTTAACAAGATAGAAGACATACAAAAATAGAACTAGCCATTATGCCTTCAAATGGTGAAGAAATCTGACAAAGTAGTTAACTACAATTAGATAGTAGTCACTTGTAAGATGGAGAGAGGAATCTTTTTGCTTTTTAGTCGATCTGTTGCTCCAATCAATCAATCAATTGATATGTGTTTTCAAACCTGGCATAGAGATAGTCAACTATGCATTTTTTTGTTAGTCAACTACAGCATAGTGTGATGACATTTCATGGCTCATCTATAAAGGGTAGTCAACTATTACTTGGCAGTGGCCTTGGCTGTTAAGGGTAATTGAATACTTACAATCTAATGCTTAGAAACCTTGGAAAAATTAATCCAAATTTTTTGGGATCCTTCCCCTAGCTTTCAAAACTGATTTTTAACATTTCAAATATT
The DNA here is from genome assembly GCF_000365185.1 of Nelumbo nucifera. Next base: position 795,906 of record NW_010729172.1, read on the forward strand.
ATTTTAAGTCTAGAAAAGCCTATGAACTAAAACCATTCTAGCCATTGGTCTCTAAGGTTGATTTCACTGAATTTAGTCTTGATGAGCATCTTGTGTTGTGCATGTCAAGCAAATGATTACATCAAGAACCTAAATGATATGACACTTAGACCAAGGCTTAATGCTTCTTTCCTCCCTGATGAATTGTTGTAGCAAAAATCTTCTTGAGTTGCTCTAAAAATTTCTTAGCCTTTGTAGTTCATTCATTCTTTGAGTTCCTTTGAGCAATCTTCAACTTTGAAGAGAGTGGTAATGGTGTTGATGATTTTTAGTTCATTCAGTTGAATCAGGAAATGCTTCTACTTTTTTCTTTACCAAGATGCTTGTAACAAATGTAGTTTAGGGAAGCTTACTTGGATTAGCTACATATTTAACACATCATTAGTATTCTCAATGAATTTGTTGTCATCAAAACACATAGGATCAAAACTACTTACTCCATGTTCTACTTAAACCTCCTTTATGATTCCCACATCGCTAGCTTTGCCATTGGGCTCCATGTCCTCGAGATCTTACTTTGGGGTCTCTAGTCGTTCTCTGTATTCATTGGTACTCCCTCCGGTAGTTGTCTCCATCAAGTTCCCATTACTAATCTTGTCCTCTAGATTAAACAACATCACTTCCATTCTAAAATATGAAGATCTTTCCAAATTGTGTAATTGTTATTAATAAGGCCACTAGGTTTAATCATTTTTAACACAACAAATTGGAGCGCATAGTCACTAATTGGCTTCCAAGCTCTTTAATGAAAGTGCCAACTAACTTTCTAGTAAAGTTTCTAATTGGTCGTAGTGGAGACTTGGGGTTGAGTGTTGCCTTCACCAAGATTAGGGGAGTTGAGGGGTTAGGAGAAGATTTCCTTGTTGTATAGCTCATTTGCCCACTAAGGGAGAAGAAACTTTTATCCTTGGTGCCTTCAAATATTAGAAAAATCAAACAAATTTACCTTAATTAGTAGTTTTTAATAGATACACAATTAGCATTTTTTTTTATAAAACCTAGAAAAATAGGTATAGTTCTCCACAAGCATCACAAAAACAAAGTGTCTGGGAAAAAATGTTTTTCTCATATAGGTTGGCATAGATTATGAATAACACAACACAAGTTCCAATCTAATGACCATATCCTATTCACAAGACACTAGCCACACATTGGGAATATCTCAACATGAAAGACAGCATGAAGTACAAATAAATATGTTCCCAATGTATAGATGCAGTGTCTTGTATGGTTAGGTAGATCCCCCACACTCCCACCCTCTTAAATTGGCATGTTTTTGTTTTTTGATTGAACTTAAATTGGCATGCTTTTTGTTTTCTGATTGAACTTAAATTGGCATGCAAACTTGATGCTTCCCATTTTATGATCACATCGTCCCCCACTTTGGCCTCGGATCCCTTGTATTTATAGGCAGAGGTTTTCCTTTGTCATTAATTTTTCTTTTGGGAACTTATCATTAAATTTTCACACCATAGTAAAACCCCAAATAGAATCAAACGATTAGATTAGTGAAATGACTTTGTTACAGAATAAAAACCTATCAAGAACCTCACTTAACAGTGCAAGTTCTTAGGTTAAATGATTTAAGATAACAGAGCCTCAGATCAAGTGGTCTTGTGTCTGATCTTATTTGAGGACTGCCCTCATCTTTATCTACATATTAAAATAGAATGTTCTAAGCTAGAACTTTCCTACTTTGCGGTTGTTTTCGAAAGGCACACTTTTTTCTGTTTTTTTTCTAATTTTTCTAATTTTAAAATTGAACAAAATAATTCAAGTGGTCAATTATTTTTAAGACTTTTATCTCTCCTCATTCACTATCCATTAACTCTCTCTCTCCTTTTTCTCATTAACTCTTTTAATTATATCTCATCATTAATTATGCCATTAGTTATCTCCTTCAATAAATCATGCTATTAATTCTCTCTCCCCTTCATTGCTCCATTAAATTAAATTCATTAACTTTATCTATATCTATATCCATTTCAATTTATAATTTTAGATATATTAGATATATTCATATTAAATTATAATTATTAATAAAAATTAACTATATTGAAATGGAGATATTCAATGATTAATTATAGTAATTGTTGATTATATTATTAACTTGAATAATCTACTTATGTTTACAAGATAGTTACTTTTTAAATTAATTAATCAAGTAATTTCCTTTTTGGAATAAATGTTATTTACTTCACAACAAATAAAATTAATGTTTCAAAAACTGCTTAGAGGTTGAATAGCTTTTACCTCTAGGTAACAAGTCAGCAATTCAATTATGCGGACAAGTGAAACTATTACGCGTTCTCTCTCTCTCTTTCTCTCTCTCTCTCTCTATCTATCTATCTATCTATCTATCTATCTATCTATCTATCTATCTATCTATCTATATATATATATATTGAAATTTGAGGCATTTTGTATAACAGGGTTGTAAAGGTTGTGAAAAGTTACCCAAAATAAAAAATCACCCCAATTAAACAACTGAACACAAAGTTAAGTCCTCTAGAAGTTTTCAATACAGTGTATAATGTTGTAATTTGTACCTCATGATTCAATGGCTAGGTAAAAATGGTCAATGGTAGGGATGGCAATTTCTACCCTACCTAATGGGTACCCACCCCCACCCTTCCTGACAGGGTAGGTCTTTTGCTTGAAGAGTGGTTTTTGGGGTAAGGATGGGTTTTGGGATTCTACAACCCACATGGGTACGAGTATGGTACAATATTAGGCTAAATTCGACCCTCCCCGACCCGCATATTGTTGGAAAGCATATAAACTTTATGTACTTGATATTGAATTTAATAATATTTTAAACTTACATGAAAGATAATTGATAGTTTATGTATAATTTTTGCCTGCCTTAATCAAATAATTAGAAATTTTGTTGTTTATTTGCATTGTTTTACTAATTTATTGCTTATATATGACAAGAAATAATAGGAAATTACAGGTTCTAAACCCAATCCACCTGTTGGTATCTAATTTTTTTTTTGGCCCAACAAGTAAAGTAAATAAGACCCAATATAAAATCAAAAGAAGCTGTTGGGCCCATTAAAAAGAAAGATTTCAGGTGAGACCCAATGTATTTGGACCATTAGCCCAAAAAGGCACTAGTGGGTCCAATGAAAAATGGGCTTAACCTTCAATTTTTGGTGCAATGGTCTCATAAAAAAAAGGAGAAAATCTTAAATTCAAATTTGTCATTCGGTGGACAGGTTATACGTGACACGTGGCTTCCAAGTGGCACTTTGGTGCTGAGTAAATTCAAATTTTCGGTGCAATGGTCCTCTGAATCAAATTGTGACACGTGGCTTCCAAGTGACACCTCGATACTGAGTAAGCCGATCACCTTGGCAAGTCGGTTGGTAGCACCTCACCAGGGCCAACCTAAAGGACCTCCGATCTAAGAGCGACCTATCTCAGGAACCTGCCAAGCCAAGAAAGGTACTATTGGCGACCTATAAGACGTGTTCGCTAACTTGTCACATAGATCTGTTGCCAGTTCGAGTTCTTCGGAATATTAATGAGTCGACCGTTAGGCCGACCTACCCGCATCAAGTGCATCAAAGTTAATCGTACGGACCTTAGCCCTTTGTGCAAATTACATTACCGACGCCATTACTCTCTCCCAACTTAACAGAAACAACTCTGTTAGAGTCTGAGACCCGTTACAGGAGGTCTCTCACCACTCACACCTATATAAAGGCCTCATTTTCACCTCAAGAGGTACGCACAATTAAGCTCTTGCACTCTCTAATCTCCTAAAAATCTCTAAGAACTCTTCGCTAATTTAAGCATCAGACTGCCTTCCCCAAGTAAAAGCAACCTAGGCACTCTAACTCTCTCTCTTGCAGAATTATATATCTCGGCCAGACTTAGTTCGGCCAACCTTAGCTCGGCTACCGATAGAAGAAACTTTCAATTTGGCATCCGAATCACTTGCCACATGAGAGTCGTCAGATTGTGCACCATCAGTTATCTTTTTAGAACTTCGATAAATTGCCTTCTATCAAGGTATCAACGATTTGGGGATGTGGTTGTTCGTTTTAGAGAAAAAGGGGTTCAGGTGCCGAAGCATTCACAAACAACAAAAAAAAGAAAATAGTATAAAGAAGTGATATCAGCATTAACCGGAAACCCCTCACAATTTCTTGCGTTGAGGAACACGAGAGTGTTGAATCCGTCGTCATACAGTGTCGGGTACCAATGTTCCGGTGAGAGACAGTAGTTGACAGAGATGACGATGACGGAGACAGTACGCGCTATCTAGCGGCAAACAAAGCTGTAGCCCTTGATGTAGTCCATCGGTGGCTTTCACGTTCACGGACACCGTGCTGATGGATGCTTCTAGGTTAGGGCTTGGTAGGGGAGAGTAAAAAATGGGAGGAAGACGGAAAAGCCCATGTAATTAAATGTTTATAAATTTTTAAATATATTTTATCCTTTTATGTCTGGTTCGACCAAATTTTTTCGGTTAACATGTAAAGGTCCGTTAACATTAATAACTTTTAAATATATATTGCCAACATGGTCGTCTCTCATTGATTCCGTGAACCCACGAGTTCACATAACGTGGACCCCACTATAAATAGATAGAGGAAGAAGAAAAAGCTCCTTTGTCTTCCTTTCTTTTGACAAGAAAACGAAAGGAACAGCTGCACCAAAACTAAGCTGCAGATCTCAAAACTGCTGAAACTAAAGTCCTTCAATGATCAAAGATAGAACTCCTCTCTCCTTCGGCTCTCCTTTTCAACTGGCCATGTCAACTCTATCCTCTTGCAGGTTAAAGGGAGAATAAGGTTGTGTGATGTTGATCATTCAAGACTCCAAATTTCCGCACCCTTTGATTTGAAATTTTAGAAAAAAGGTTTAAGTCCTCAAGTTGCCATTACCACTGAGTCTTCTGTTGTAACCCATAAGCTTTCTAGCAAGTTGCTGAAAGCAAATGAAAAAAAAAAAAGAAGTCTTAATAAAAGCTTTGTTCATATACAATTGATCACTACAAGTTCCATCAACCGCTCATGTTCAAATCAACAGTTGATTGTGAACAAAAACTTTGTTCACATACAATTGATCATGCAAGTTTCTTGTACAACTACAAGTTGTCAAGCCTTTTTGGGTCGTGTCCGTGACAAGTTCGGATTGTGTACATGACAAGAGAATCAAAAGGTATTCTTCGCTAAAAAAAAGAAGGAAAAAAAAAAGAGTTTGTATACCACTTACAAATATTAAACCTTTAAAGACCCCAGATTTCTACACCCTTTGATCTGAAGCCCTCGAGTTGTCATTACCGTTGAGTCTTTTGTACAACCCATAAGCTTTCTAGCAAGTTGCTAAAATCAAAAGAAAACGAAAGTCTTTTATCAAATTACAAAGATAGTTCCTTTAACCGCTCGCGTTCAAATCAACAATTGGTTGTGAACAAAAGTTTTGTTTGCATACAATTGATCATTGCAAGTTCCTTCTACAACTACAAGTCATCAAACGTTTTTGGGTCGCATCCATAACAAGTTCGGGTTGTATCCATGACAAGAGAATTAGAAAGCGTTCTTCGCTAAAAAAAGAAGAAGAAAAAGAATTTGTATCCCACTTACATTTTTTTACAAAAAAAAATAAATAAATAAATCTTTGAATTTGTCTTCATTTTTCTTTGTGCTCCAACTTTACACACAAAATTTGTTTCGACACCTACCTACCCTTGAATTCTGGGAGGATAGGGTTGGGGAAGGTTTTGCATTTTCATGTGCAGGGAGGGTTTGTATTATCAAAATCCAACTTGCTACGAGTTTTGGGGAGGGTACAGGTTGAGAGGTTTAGGGAGACAGGTAGGATCTAGAATTTACATAACCCGCCCCGTTGCCATCCCTACATTCAACTGCCAAGGTCAAACAGGTTTTGACCAAATCAATAGTTTTTGATAAAATAATGTGTTTTAGAAACCTAGAATTATAAAGAGGGTCGAGTCACAATTTGAATGGTTCAACCATCCAAATCATTGATGGTTTGAAAATATTGAATAAAACATCATAAATATTGTGATACATTTATATTCCATTTGAAAATAATAAAAATTAATTAACAATAGAAAAAATAATTTAGTAAATTACTTAAATGAAATAAAATAATCAATAATTAATATTATTGATATAAATATTTTTATAATATAATAAAGATAAATATATTAATAAAAATAATAAGATAAATTCAAAACTAATATCCAATTAAAATTCATTTAAGATTAATATAAAATTATCTAACAATTATTAGTTTATAACTAGTTTCTACTAATTCAAAACCAACTTAAGTTCCACTGAAAATAAAAATAGCATCAAGATACAAAAAAATAATACAAATTTATTTAAAGCATAGGAAATTGACCACTCTCACTAAAATACAACTTGATTGTGATTGAATAAATTATAATAATTATATTGGACTTATATATGGGCACTTCTTAATTAAAAAGTCATAAAGCTTCTTCCTCGAATTTTCTTAATAAATCCCAATTATCACATTCACATGTACTTATAATTAAATTTCAATATAAGATATGGATGGAGCTGTGCTTGTTAATTTGATGTGAAAGGAGACTTGTTAATTAAAGAATAAAAACTTATTTGAAAGACTACGTTTCTAACAGCTTAAACTTTTACGTCAAACGGTTTCTTGAGAGTTGAGGGAGTGAGAAGACCACGATGAGAAAAGAAAAAAGGATGACTGTCAACATTCTAACACCCAATAAAGCACGCTACCCAGATTAGCTGAGAATTGAGACCAACGTTGAACTGAATAATGAATGACCTTTTTTCTTAATTCAAAATACAGCAGAAATGTGGTAAAATCATGCCATTAACTAGCTAGATCCATCAATTGGGCTGACCGCTGACTGAAACAAAATGAATGAAGTTTCCTTAAAAGTAGAAACAAGTTTACAAAAGTATTAATAAATAAAAAACCGAACCCAGACTTTGGGATCGACAAATTAACAATACCTATAAAAACTACTGAAGGGTCAAGGGTCTCCCATTTTGAGCGACGTCCTAATTTGGCAGAGAAAGGACGAGGGCCTCTTGTGCTTCTCATCCATGGCTTTCCACAGCTGTGGTTCTCATGGAATTACCCAATAACTGAATTGGCTAAACATGCATGGTTATCATGTGGTTGCACCATATCTGGGTAACGTGCTTTATTGGGTGTTAGAATGTTGACAGTTATCCTTTTTCTTCTCTCACGGTGGTCTTTGTCACTCCCTCAACCGATCATCCTGTTGGGTGTGGGTCCAGCCCATATGAGGGGCCCACTCCACCTTTATTTGTTCTCAAAAGGAGTTGTATAGTAGAAGCCAATGAGCATCATGTTTTTTAACCACCCCAATTCTAAAAAACAAGAGGGAAAAGAAAACACATAATCGAGGGTTTCTAGGTTTTTTGAGTTTGTGAAGAAGAGAAGAAGAGTTGATTTTTCTGCTCCATTCAAGGTCAAGCTCGGAGGTGTTTCAAGCCCGTTCTTGATGATATTAAATGCCGGAATTAAGAATCCCACTCCAGTTCAGATTTGGTGATTCTTCCTTTCTCTACTTCTCAGTTCAGATTTACCGCAACTTTGTGAGATCTAAACATCTGTTTGTGTTGTATCCACCTTGCATTTGGTGATGTTAATGTTGTTCTTGTGAGCCAAGGATTATTTCCTTGATGTTTGTAAGCCTCTAGTTGTAACTAGAGAAGACTATTGTACCAATTAATTTCTAAATTAGTGGAAGACTTTTACGGACCATAAGTCCCATAGTTTTTCCCCGATTTTGGGGTTTTTCACGTAAAAATTCTGGTGTGTTGGGATTGGTTTTCACACACATACTTAGGGGAAAATTTATTGTTGTCCTGAGATTGGTTTTACACTCATTTCTGCTACTATAGTGTAACTTCCCCAATAGTGGTATCAGAGCTAGGTTGGTTGAAATTAATTGTTTGTGTTGATACAAATGGAAGAATCCTCAGGTGTATGATAAAATTGACTTCATCGAATTATGCCGTTTGAAAACCCAAAATAGAGAACATTCTTTATTGCAAAGATTTGTACCTACCCATAAGAGGTGATGAAGCAAAGCCAAGTGACAAGTCAAGTGATGAATGGGGAATCATGCATAGGAAAACTGTAGGCCAAATCCGACAATGGATCGACCACAGTATTTTTCACCATGTTGCACAAGAAACTAGGGCTGATGTTTTATGGAAAAAATTAGAGTCTATGTATGAAAGGAAAACGGGCTTAAACAAGGCTGTCTTGATTAGAAAACTCGCACACTTAAGATATAAAGATGAGACTAATATGTCTGAACATTTGATTGATTTTCAAGTTTTGATAAATCAATTGACTATTATGAAATTGAATTTGGATGATGAAGTGCATGCCTTATTGTTACTTAGTTCCTTGCTTGACAGTTGAAAAACCTTGGTGGTTTCAGTCAGTAATTCAACCCCTAATGGTATAATAACCATTGACACAGTCAAAGATGCTTTGTTGAACGAAGAGTCAATGAGGAAAGAACAAGGGACTTACTCAGAATGTCAAGCTCTTATGACAGGAAATAAAGAAAGACAAGGAAGAAGTAAGAGCAGAGGTCCCCGTAACAAATATGATAAATCCAGAGGAAGGTCCAGGTCCAAGAAAAATATCATTTTTCATTACTGTAATAAATCGGGACATTACAAAAATGAATGCAGATTCTAGAAAAGAGAAGAAGCCAAAGGGAAAGGTGAAGGCAAGAAAGAAGAAAAAGATACTACAGCTGTTGTAGCCGAGGGTGATGTCGTTATTGTTTGTGATGATAATTATGTCAACTTTGCATGCCCAGATAGTGATTGGGTCATAGATTCGGGTGCTTCTTTTCATTTTACTCCCCATGGTGAATTTTTCACAACTTACACTACATGTGATTTTGGACATGTTCGTATGGGGAATGCTGGTGCATTCAAGATTATTGGCATGGTAGACATTTGTCTAGATTGCAATACTAGTTGCAAATTAATTTTGAAGAATGTTAGACATGTTCCTGATATCCACCTAAATCTGATTTCCACTGGCAAGTTAGATGATAAAGGTTATGCAAACACCTTCAGTGATGGAAAATGGAAGCTCAACCAGGGTTCACTCATTGTGGCAAAGGGAAAGAAACACAATACCCTTTATGTGATGCAAGCAAGGTTGAGCAAATGAGAGGTGAATGTAGTTCATGATTCATCTATTGAACTTTGGCACTGGAGGCTTGGACATTTGAGTGAAAAAGGGCTTCAAATACTTTACAGAGGAAATCTTCTTCCTGATGTGAAAGGTATGCCTCTTGAAACATGTGTACATTGCTTAACTGGCAAACAGAGTAGAGTTGCATTTCATAAATTTCCTCCATCTAAAAAGCCTCATGTTTTAGATTTAGTTCACACTGATGTTTGTTATATGAAAGATAGATCTCTTGGTGGTGCATTATATTTTGTGATATTTATTGATGACCACTCCAGAAAAGTGTCGACATTTGCCTTGAAATCTAAGGATCAGATGTTAGATGTTTTCAAGTATTTTCATGCCAAGGTTGAGAGAGAAGCAGTGAATAAGTTGAAGTGCATACGAGCTGATAATGGTGGTGAATATAGGGGTCCTTTTAAAGAATATTGTAGGATCCATGGTATCGGGCTTGAGAAAAGTGTTCCTAAGACTCCTCAACACAATGAAGTAGTAGAGAAAATGAACAAAACAATTACTAACAGAATCAAATGCATGCTCTCTCATGCTAAGCTACCTAAATCCTTTTGGGGTGAGGCTATGAGAATTGCAGTTGACCTCATCAACCTTTCTCCTTTAGTTCCTTTGAATGGAGATACTCCTGAAAGAATTTGAACAGGGAAAGTCATATCATAGTTATTTGAAAGTGTTTGGCTACATGACATTTGTTCATATTCCTAGAGATAAAAAATCCAAGCTTGATAACAAGGCTAAACAGTGCATCTTCTTAGGCTATGGGCACAAAGAGTTTGGGTACAAGTTATGGGATCCAGTGGACAAGAAAGTGATCAGAAGCAGAGATGTTGTATTTCTTGAGGATCAAACAATTGAAGATATAGAAAATTTTGAGAAGCCAAAATTCTCTRTTGATGTTCCAATTAACTTGGATCGGTTTTCCGACCTATAGTTGATGGCGATCACGGGGGAGTTGTACCAAATGGACATGACAATACAATTAGTGATGAAACTCCTGTAAATGAAAATGCAGAGGAAGTACGGAATGAATAGGTACCTCCAGTTCCTTCACCACAAGTTCAACCTAGAAGATCAACTAGAGAGAGAAGACCTTCCACTAGGTATCCTTCACATGAGTATGTGATGTTGACAGGTGGGGAAGAACCAAAGACTTATCAAGAGGCTATGTCACATGACAAGAAAGATGAGTGGTTGAAAGCAATGCAAGAAGAATTAAAATCCTTGCATGAGAATCACACCTATGATTTGGTGAAATTAACAAAGTGGAAAAGGGCACTCAAAAACAAATGGGTTTATAAATTGAAATCTGATGAGAGTGGCTCACAACTAAAATACAAGGCGAGGCTAGTTGTGAAGGGTTTTAGTCAGAAAAAGGGTATCGACTTTGAAGAAATATTCTCTCTTATGGTGAAAATGTCTTCTATTCGAGTTGTGCTTGGACTAGCTGTAAGTCTAAATTTGGAAGTTGAACAACTTGATGTGAAGACTGCCTTCCTTTAAGTGATTTGGAAGAAGAAATCTATATGGAAAAACCAGAGGGATTCAAAGAAAAAGGAAAAAAACATTTGGTGTGTAGGTTAAAGAAAAACTTGTATGGTTGAAATAAGCACCAAGACAGTGGTACAACAAATTTGACTCCTTCATGGTTGATCATGGGTACACTAGGACCACTTCAGATCATTGTGTATTTGTAAAGAAATTTTTTTATGGTAATTTCATTATTCTCTTGCTTTATGTTGATGATATGTTGATAGTTGGGCATGCTTCTAACAAGATTGATAGGTTGAAAATGGAGCTTAGCAAGTCTTTTGCAATGAAGGACTTGGGACCGATTAGACAAATTCTTGGTATGAAGATCTCTCGAGATAGACAAAATGGAAAGTTATGGTTATCTTAAGAAAAATGTATTGAAAAGGTTCTTGAGAGGTTCAACATGAGCAATGCAAAACCAGTGACTACTCCACTTGCAGGTCATTTCAAGATCAACACTAAATAATGTCCTACAAGTGAGAAAGACAAAGTTGAAATGAAGAAAGTGCCTTATGCTTTAGCAGTTGGCAGTTTAATGTATGCTATGGTGTGCACGAGGCTAGATATTGCTCATATTGTTGGCATAGTTAGTCGGTTTCTCTCTTACCCTGACAAAGAACATTGGACAATAGTAAAATGGATATTCAGGTATCTTAGAGGTACTTCTCATATATGCTTATGTTTCGGGAATGGTAAAGTCATGTTGGATGGGTACACTGATGCAGACATGGCTAGTGATATTGATTCCCGAAAATCCACTTCGGGATACTTAATGACTTTTGTAGGGGAGAAAATTCATGGCAATCCAAACTTCAAAAGTGTATTGCATTGTCCACTACAGAGGCTAAATACATTGCAGCTACAAAAGATTGTAAGGAGATCCTATGGTTGAAAAAGTTCATATAGGAATTGGGCATGAAGCAAGAAAGATTATGCTCTCTATTGTGACAGTCAAAGGGCTATCCAACTCTCTAAAAATCTAACTTTCCACTCAAGATCCAAACACATTGATGTAAGGTACCACTGGATTCGGGATGTGTTGGGTATGAAGTTGTTGAACATTGAGAAGATTCACACTAATGAGAATGGTGTAAACATGTTAACAAAGTCCTTGCCTAGAGACAAATTTGAATTCTGCAAAGAAGTTGTGAGGTTGGTGAAGCCCCCATATGAGCTAGAGGGGGACAATTGTTGGGTATGGGTCTAGACCATATGAGGGGCCCACCCCACCTTTATTTGCTCCCAAAAGAAACTGTGTAGTGGAAGCCAAAGGCTCCCACCTTTCTGTTTTTGGGCATCATGTTTCGTAATCACCCGAACTGAGAAAAACAAGAGAAAAGAAAACACAGAACCGAGGGTTTCTTGGTTTTTTGAGTTTGTGAAGAAGAGAAGAGAGTTGATTTTTCTGCTCCATTCAAGGCCAAGCTCGGGGGTGTTTCAAGCCTGTTCTTAATGATATTAAGTGCTGGAGTTAAGAATCCCACTCCAGTTTAGATTTGGTGATTCTTCCTTTCTCTACTTCTCAATTTAGATTTACAGCAACTTGGTGAGATCTAAACCTCTATTTGTGTTGTATCCACCTTGCATTTGGTGATGTTAATGTTGCTCTTGTGATCCAAGGATTATTCTGAATTAGTGGAATACTTTTATGGACCATAAGTCCCTTGGTTTTTCCCTGATTTTTGGGTTTTTCACGTAAAAATTCTGGTGTGCTATTGTGTGGTGACTATTATCTGTTTTTCTATTACTTGGCTTAATTGTTTACTTGTTTTCATTGTTATTGGCATACCCATTTTCACACATAAACTTAGGGGAAAAGTTATTTTTGTCCTGTGATTGGTTTTACACTCATTTCTACTACTATAATGTAGCTTCCCTAACACATCCTTAGACAATTAATGAGTTGGCGAACTCTTGATTACAAGCATTTGTGGTAGGGGATGATAAGGGTGCTGCGATAGGATGGCATCTTTGTCTCTTCAGGCCGGATAAAGTTAGAGTCATCGTTAGCTTGGGCGTCCCTTTCCGTCCATACTCTCCCACACTCAACCCGACTGAGGAGTTAACTAAAATGTATGGGCCAGGGTTCATCCTCTTTCAATTCCAAGTAAGTTCTCGCTTTAATTGTATACTAGTGGGGACCCGCTTTATTGAGTGAAATAATGAAAATGCATAATAGTAAATACATTTTTTCTATTTTTCATTGTAACACTATGAACTAATATCATCGTAGGCAAGGATTATAATGTTTAAATTATATAATTTATAATTTATACAAAAAAAAACAAATATACTTTAAATACACTATTAACTAATTACATTTAGGGTCCGTTTAAATTGGTTTGTAGGAATAGGGGCTTGGAATCGGAATCGGAATGGGCTATTCCGATTCCAACTGTTTGGTTAGGCAGAATCGGAATCCCATTCCCATTCCTGCCGGAATGGCATTCCCCCATTTGAGGGAATGGCCATTCCCTACCCCTCCCCTGAGAATGACATCCCATTCCTGTTGATTTTAATTCCCATTCCCATTCTTGTTAGAACCAAACAGACTATAGGAATGGACCATTCCAATTTTGATTCGAACTATGAACCAAACGGACCCTTACTTCTTGAAGATTATTGAAGTACATATTTTTAAAAAGTAATTTTAATAGTTATATTTTTTTTAATTTTTTGTAATTTATCATATTTATTGGAAACCGTGTTAATCCATTTTTTGTTATTTCCAAGATAATTTTTGGTATTTATGACAATTTTTAGTACTTTATTTTGGTTATTTTCTTGGCTAATTTTTGTTCATTAAATGTAATTTTTTGCTATTTATAGCTTAAATTATATAATTTAAATAATAAAATTGGACGGTCCATGTCATCATAATGTCTCTCCTATTTTAGTTTATTTTGTTTTAAAATATAAAAAAGTAATCATTGCTTATATTGATTAGATCAATAAAGTTGTACACTATTATAGTGAGAGAGACACCTTTAGGTTTTCCAAGGCCTCTTATTTTAATGCATGTTATCATTACATTTGAAAAAGACATTTAAGAGAGAGAGAGTAGTAATAATAATTAATGTATTTTAAAATTTACAGTATTAATAATAATTACAATATTTTTAATAATTAATAGCATTTTATTAATTAGTAGTATTAATCGTATTTATTAAAAATAATATAGTTATTAATTAATAATACTTTTAATAATTATAGTATTCTTAAATAATCATCATTGCTTATTAAAAAACAGTTTTAAATAATATATTTATTAATTAATAAAATGTAAGTTATGATTTATTAAAAATAATATTAACAATTATAGTATTTATTAATTAACAATAATTAAATAATTACATTATTTTATTAATCAATAACATTAATTGTACTTTTAATTAATATAGTATTTTTAATAATTACAACATTATTAATTCATTAAAAATATTTATTAAAATACAGAATTTAATAATTAATATAGTACTTTTAATAATTATAGTGTTTAAATTAATTAACATTATCTATTAAAAATGATGTACCTTTATTAACAGTATTTTTAATAATTACAGTATTAATAACTAACCATATTTTACAGTATTTTCAATAATTTAAGAATTATTGGTTAAAGTATTTAATAATTAACAATGTTTATTAAAATACTGTAATTATTAAAAAATATTAATATTTTTTATTAATTCATTAATGAACAATTTAAATTTTAAATTGTATTTTAAATATTATTTAGATTATATTTTCAACTATAAGTAATAAAATTAAATTTTAAACTGTAATCAAAAGTAATATAATTTAAGTTATAAATAGAAAAACTTACACTTAATGAATAGAAATTAGCCAAGAAGATAACTAAAAATAAAGTACCAATAATTTTGTCATAATTACCAAAAATTATCCAAGAAATTACCAAAAATGGATTAACATGATTTCCAATAAATATGATAAATTATGAAAAATTAAAAAAATATAACCAATAAAATTACTTTTTGAGATAACCTATTTTTCTATTTTCTCAAATTTTTGCATTTTTCCTATTTTCTTTGTTTTAAAAATATAAAAAAGTAATCATTGCTTATCTTGATTAGACTAATAAAGCTACATACTATTAGAGAGAGAGACCTTTAGGTTTTCCAAGGCCTCTTATTTTAATGAATGTTATTATTACATTTAAAAAAGACATTTAAGAGAGAGTAGTGGGGGAAGGAGAGTGAGAGTTGTAATAATAATTACTATATTTTAAAATTTATTGTTAGACTACAAGCAAATTCGTTCCTATGATACAACGGAGCCTTGAACGAGAATTTGCAACTAGAAAAGTTGAAGAATCTCCGAAAAAACCATATGTGAAATAGTAACAGATCGGACTGAAAGAGACGAGTGTTTTTTCAGAAAATTGTGTTCATTTGCTTGATTCAAGCTCCTTATATAATTTCTAAAGAGTCATCATGAAGAAGGTGTTGGTTCAGAAAAGTCTATTTGTGCAATCATAATTTCAAACTTTGTGATTGCTAAAAGTTAGTTAACACAGTT
Organism: Nelumbo nucifera; assembly: GCF_000365185.1. The sequence continues at coordinate 811,269 of NW_010729172.1, forward strand.
AATGATTTTTAACTTTTGAATAATGCCTCTTGATCACACCCGATCAAATCATGACCGTTGGGCTTTCTTAAAACATCAATGGTCATGATTAAGCCTTGCACAAAAAAAATCAATGTCGTCTTACGCGAACCACATAGGTGTGAGCAAAGTGCATTCTCTAAAGCACCTAAAATTGCATCACACACACACACATGTATTGTGCGGTAGAAAACCTCCACGCTATCCTCTTATAATTCTAAGGAGTGTAAGCAAACTCCTGTTTAAAAACTCAAAACATGTTTAGTAATTTTTCAATGTGGGACAAATTAAAAACTCGTTTTATTGTGAGACTCAAAAACTATTTTCAAGATATATGTACAGGTGTATTTTCATGTAATTAATCAATCCAACCCCATTGGATTCTCCATGCAGAAACCAGCTAACTGACCCTCAGGCCCCGTTCATTTGTAGGTAAATATACATGGGAAAGTTGGTCAAAGGTTAACTCTTTCCCATTGGTCAATTTCCCCATGTTCTTTTTGCATTAAGCAATGGATCCCACAGTAAAGTTACCTTTACTTTCCAAGGTAAAACTTACCTATCTCCCAGGTGGATAAGTAACTTTCCCACCTAAGAGAATTTTTTACAAAACATGATGGGACCATTTTACCCATTTTAATAATTAATTTGTGAGGGTAAAATGTCATTTTATTATTTACTTGGGAATCTGAAAATCAAAAGAACATGGGTAAGTGCATTTACCCAGGTAAATGTTACTTATTACAAACGAACAAGGCCTCAGGCTTGGAGTATGTAACCCTTACTCAACTCCACTAACCACTCAATTTGATCATAATCAGCTTGAGTTGGATGAGGTCAGCCTAATGAATGCATGATACAAAATTTAATATTTTTTTGCAATAATTTTTAAATATCTTTAAAATTAAAATTTATAGTTTGTTCTTCCACAAAATTTTTATTGGTTTTATGAATGTATTATCCCAAATTCCCACCTATACTACATTAGGCCCCTGAGTTGTGTTAGATTCTCCCACCTATTATTGTTCCTAACTATACAAATTTATAAAAATTTTCAATAGAGGAATAAAAAAGAACACCAAACATCTAATATAATACTTAAAATATTGACAAAGATATAAAACCCTATACATAACACTTTCTTTTTGTTTTATTAGAGAGATTTTGTACATGGTACATACACACATATATAAACATTTTCAGGACCAGGTAGCCTACTAGGCTGGCCCAGCCTATTCTCATTGGTCTTTATTGGGCTTGGACATGGTTTTAGACCTATGAGCTTAGACTTAAGCTTAGGTTCTAAGCATCAGGTCGGACTATTTTTCAGGCCAGGCTCTGAATAAACCTGGTGTGATAACATTATATAAATAAATATATATAATATAATATAATAAATAGTATATTATTAATATACCTCCACCAAAGGTAGGATGTTTCCTGTCCTATAGATTGAGTTTTAGACTTTGTGTAAGGGTCCAGTTTGGGCTCAAGATCTAAGTCCAATGTTTAGGCTGCAGGTATAGACTTAGACATTTTCTGTTAATAACGAGGCAATGCCTGTTCCCGCTTGTGAACAGGTCTAATTAATAATATTCATATATTTAACCACATTCAAAATAAGGTTGGGGTTGAACCTGATTTTAAACAACGTCAACCTCATTGGGCCCAAAATCAGGTAGGGTTAGTCAGGTTTTAGGTTGACCCTGACAATTAAGTTGCACTAACCAACATGGTTTTTAAAACTGGACCGGACCGGAAAAACTAGTGACCGGTTCTGGTTTTCTCTAAAACCAGATTTTCTATAAAAACTGTTGATTTTGGTCAGCAAACTGCTGACCCGGGCGATTAACCGTTCGAATGGTTTTGACTAGTTTTCTTTTTTTTTCTAAATTTTTTTTGTCAGAATGGGCCGATCGTTTGACCCAGTAACCGGACCCTGACCAGTTCAGTCTCCGGGTCGGTTTTAAAAACCATGCTAAACAACTTCCAGATCATCAAAATTATTTTGTTTTTTATGATGTGGCAGTTGTTTACAAAATCATACGTATTGACAAAGCCCCCCCCTTAATGCCAACATACTACCAAAATATTCTTCTAGTCTAATTTTTTTAAAGCATAACCCAATAAAAAGAAGAAACTCAATCAGATAAAGAGTATATTCTTCCAACCATATCTGGAATTTTAAAATGGTAATGTAGCATATAAAGCCCCAAAAGCAAGCAGCAGTCCCTTATCTTTGAACATACAGGACAGCTTCTTCTCTCTGGTTTCAAACATCCGATCAGACCGGTGTTATTACTCAGCCAATTACCATAACCAGACTGGGCATAAAGCTCATTGGGTCACGGTTTACCCAGTTTAGCCAGCAGTTCAATAAGGCTGTGTTTGCTTTGGCCTTTGAAGGAAAAAGTAGGAAAAAGAAGGAAAAAGTGGGGTCTTCCCTGGCCTAAGTGTAAAGGCATTATCTCTCTCTCCATATCTAATTTTCAATTTGGTGTTGTTGATATAGGAACTGGGAGCTTCTGAAACCATGGCAAGGGGCGAAAATTACAGTTCCAGCAAAATTGATAAATGGTAGCAAAGATGTTGTACTTCACGCATATGGCACAAAGGAGTGTATGTAGAGGGAGGAGATTTCAAAACTTTTATACCGAATATTGAAGTTGTTACCATTGATGGCCACCATTATATCCATCAAGAAAAAGCTGAAGAAGTAACTCGTGAAATTCTTTCCTTTTTCAATAATCTATCTTTCACGTAATCAAATTCTCTATTGTTCCTTGTATTTTAGTTTAAACTTCTCTGTCATAGCGTACTAGATTTTACGTCATAGAACTAATACAAAGCTTTTTTTTTTGTTGACCACCTGGCTAAAAACTTTAGTGAGACCGGAAATGGAAATTAATTAAAGTTGTGTTTGGTGCCATTGTATTTTTATCTAAAACCTTGTTGGGTTTATCAATGCAAATTTGTGAGACCGAAACATTTTGGATTGATATAAAGTACTGTGTTTTTATGTCAAATTAACCATAAATGTCAATGATCCGTCACATAAGAGAGTCACTTCAACTGAAAGCGTACATGTAGATGTGGGGGACCAATATAATTGCCATTTAGACTTGAATATCAATTTAGATTAATTAACCCAAAACGTCTATGATCATGTGGCATTGACAATCCATATATATTTCACACCAATTTATAATTTTATATTGATCAACTCCAAATTAACAAAGACAACTCTAGGTAGGTATAGAGATAAGATTTTATGAGCCAAGTTGATATAAAAAATAAAATTTTCTGGAAAAGACGTGGATCTTGATGGTCTATTAGTCTGTCTACGCCCAAAATTATTAATGAGGCAGGTTACTGAATGGTCCCAAACCCAATAAAAGGTCAAAAAAAAGTTTTAAATTATAAATCTTAAAGAATTATTCAACCTAAGAATTATTCAACTTAATAAATTATAATGGTCGGTAGGTCTTTAAATAAAAAATCTCTCACTCTAATTATTAACGGGGTCCATTTAGGTTGACAAGCAATGGAAACGAGGGTTCCTTGCACATATCAGATATGAACTTTCAAAGTCCAGATCTTTTCCACAGATGAACTAAGCATTCCAAAATTTTCAACCTGAGTTAAGCCGCCACCATTGAAAAAAAAAAAAAAAAACAGATGCTAGCTATCAGCCAGAGAAAAGAACTATATAGCAGAAGAAGAAGAAGAAGAAGAACTATATAGCAGAAGAAGACATGAGCGACCTAAGGCAGAGAAGGGTCCGAACCAACGGAATATGGATGAACATAGCAGAGAAAGGGAGGGGGCCACTGGTTCTTCTCATCCATGGCTTTCCTCAACTTTGGTTCTCCTGGAATTACCAGATTAACCAATTGGCTAGACATGGCTATCGTGTGGTTGCACCAGATATGCGAGGGTATGGAGATACGGATTCTCCATCTGATCCTGCTTCATACACAACGCTCCACCTTGTGGGCGACCTCATCGGCCTGCTGGACGAGCTTGGCGAAGAACGGGTTATATACATACTTCTCTCTCCCTTCTCTCAATATTCTCAGTCCGCCATGAAAGAAGCTATTACTATATATGAACTGTTGTTGGGTTAATCTTGTAACAGGCTTTTGTGGTTGGACATGATTGGGGTGCTCAGGTAGCGTGGTACCTATGTCTCTTCAGGCCAGATAGAGTTAAAGCAGTGGTCAGCTTGGGCCTCGCTTTCCGGCCACCCTCCCCTACAGAGAAGCCAGTACAGAAGATGACCAGACTGTATGGCCAAGGCTACTTCATTTGTCAATTCCAAGTAAGCGTCCTCCATCTCCCAATCCGTTTGCTTCATTCATTCATTAATTCACTCTAGAAAATTAAAAGGAACAGATACAGAAACTCTGATTATACATGCTATTGAAGGAGCCAGGGAGAGCAGAAAAGGCCTTTGCCCGTTATGACTGTTTTACTGTTATGAAGAGATTTCTCCTGGTCGGCGCACCTGATCTTCTGAGTGCTCCTCCCGATGTTGAGATTATTGATTTTCTGAACACTCCAGCGTCGCTCCCAGCATGGATTACTGAGGAAGAGCTCCAATTTTCTGCTACCAAGTTCCGCAAGTCTGGATTTACCGGCCCTTTGAACTACTTCCGAGCAATGGACAAGTAAGAATAAATGAGGAAAGTTATATATATTAACCCCCCCCCCCCCCAGTTGCCATTAACCATATCTCCATCTGCATTAATGGATGTAATTAATGTAAATCTGATGCTGTTGATGATTGTAGGAGCTGGGAGCTTCTTGCTCCTTGGCGAGGGGCGAAGATCAAAGTCCCGGCAAAGGTGATAATTGGGGACAAGGATATCGGATTTAACACACTCGGTATGAAGGAGTATGTGGAGGGAGGAGAATTCAAAGCTTTGGTACCAAACGTTGAAGTTGTTATCATTGATGGCCACCATTATATCCAACAAGAGAAAGCTGAAGAAGTCACTCATGAAATCCTCTCCTTTTTCAGCAATCCACATTTCATGTAGTATGTTTTTCTCTGTATTATTTTCTTTGTTCATGGTCATAGCCAATATTGATGAATTGACTTTTACCGAGATGCATACTGCTGTTGTACTTACTACCGAAGCAGTGGGACTGGGAAACCCTGAAAATCTGTTGTTACCATTTGCCATTAATTGGGTACAAACCCTATCAAAACAAAGAGCAGAGAAAAAAGGAACCCTATATGTTCATTGATTCGGGGTGATGGGTATATATATATATATAGTCTTGGCAGATGTTTGACTAATAACTAACTTGATAGCTGTCTAACAAACTACAGCTGGACGGTAGCCAACTAACCGATTTTCTTCTCCAATATGCCCCCTCAAGTTGGAGCATCTGTGATGCCCAACTTGGACATGAGATGAGAGGATTGTTCTGCGCCCAATGCTTTAGTGAAAAGGTTGGCTGACTGGCACTTGGTAACAATATGCCGGAGCTTGATGGTCTTACCTTGAACGTGTTCACACACAAAATGACAATTAATATCGATATGTAGCAATGTGTATGGTTGATTGAATGCCACAGAAAAGTTCCATAGGCTCAGAAATGGGAATGTTTAAGCCACAGAGTAGGCGTCTAAGCCATAGTAGCTCATTAGTGGCAACAACCATGGCCTGATATTCAGCTTCCACAGATGAGTGTGACACAGTTGACTACTTCTTAATTTTCCATGAAATGATGGAGCTTCCAAGTAACGCAACATAAGTGGGCATCCGAGTTAATGGGCAAGAGGTCCAATCAGAACCACAATAGATTCGGAGTAGCATCTCATTGTTTGCTAAAAAATGTTCCATGACTGGGATTGGTTTTGATGAATCTAACCACTCTTTTAGCAGCCTCCATATGCTCTGTCCATGGCTTGCTCAAGAATTGTGTTAGTATATGTACTGGAAAACCGAGTTCTGGCCTAGTGACGGTTAAGTAGACTAACCGACCCACCAATCGCCTATACTAACTTGGACCATCTAGCAGTGGGCTATTGTCATCAATGAAGTGTTTTTGTTGCTCCATGGGATGTGATGCAGGTTTACAATTCTCCATACTTATATCAGAGATGATGTCGAAAGCATATTTGTTCTTACATAAAAAAATTCCAGAACTGCTACGTGCAATTTCCAAGCCCAAGAAATACTTGAGTGGGCCTAGGTCTTTCAACAAGAAACAATCATGGAGATGTTTTATGACCAGTTCATCAACATACACCAAAACCACAATGGATGATTCATCTTGCTTTAGTGTAAAGAGGGAGTAATCTGTTATGGACTGTTTGAATCTGATGTTTGTCAATACAGTTGCAAATTTCTCATACCAGCAACATGAGGCTTGTTTAAACCCATATAAAGACTAGTGTAATTTGCGAATTTTATTTTGTGGCTGCTTGGGAAAACCGAGAGGTATGTTCATATACACATCTTCTGCCAAATCCCCATTCAAGAAAGCGTTGTTCATGTCTAACTAGTGAAGTTCCCAACCCTTTGATGTCGCTATAGCCAATAAACAGCAGAGTGTGACTAGCTTTTCCACAGGGGCATATGTATCATGGTAATCATATCCCTCTACTTGGTTGTATCCCTTTGCCACTAAGCGGGCTTTGTAGCGCTCTATCATACCATCAGCATGGTATTTTAATTTGTATACCCACTTTGCTCCAATGGGTTTCTTTCCTGGAGGAAGGTCAACTATGGACCATATTTTATTTCTCTTGAGCGCTTGTATTTCTTCATTAATGTCATGTTTACAATTTGGATCATGGGCTGCTTGAGCATATGATTTGGGCTTAATTAATGGGTTCAGATGAGGCTAAAGCTGCGGCGGATGTGGAATGTGGCAGGTTATAAATGAAGTCTTCGAGGTGGGTGAGTAGTCTTCTAGCACGTTGAGGCCGAGACAGTTCAATAGGCTTGGAAAATGGATGTAAGTCAGTCTTGGCGTTATCTTGAGATGTCAAAGGTTCAGTGGATTGATCTGAATGGTTAATCACAAAGGGTTTTGTCTGTTGTTCAATTTGAGAGAGCGGGAACACAATGTTTGGACTATGGTGTTGGTTAGAAGAATCACTAGCATATGGAAAAATATTTTCATATAAGGCTACATCTCTTGAGGTGAATATTCAATGAGTCTTGAGGCTATATACTCAATATCCCTTTTGTCTGTATGAATAACCAACAAATATACACTGGGTTGCCCGAGGTGCAAATTTGTCTATGTCTAATGGTCGCCCATGGGCATAGCATAAGCACCCAAAGGTGCACAAGTGATTGAGCATGAGAGGCCTTCCAAAAAGTAACTCAAATGAGGACTTACTTTGAAGGGGAATGGCTGGCAAATAGTTTATTATGTATGTTGAAGTGAACACACATTCACCCCAAAAGCTAACTAGCAGTGAAGCTTGAAATCGCAAAGCACGGGCAACCTCTAACAAGTGCTTGTGTTTTCTCTCAACTCTCCCGTTTTGTTGCGGGGAATAGACACAGGTTCTTTGGTGCACAATCCCATTTTGAGTAAAGAATGATTGAATAGGATTAGAGAGAAACTCTTTCCCATTATCAAATTTGACTTGTTGAACACTACATTTGAACTGAGTTCTCACCATTTTATAGAATGAGACAGGTACAAAAAATATTTCTGACTTAAATTTCATCAATTACAGCCAAGTGCATCTACTGTAATCATCTACAATGGTTAAAATATATCTTGTGCCTGAATGAGAAGCAATGTGATAAGGACCCCATATGTCAACATGTATCAAAGTAAAGGCTGAAGTTGCTCTTGACGAGCTTATTGGAAACGGAACTCTAGTATGTTTTGCTCATTCGCAAGCATCACAAACCCCATTACTATCATCTATGATATGCCTGTTTAATAGTAAAGACAACTGACGAGGAGGAGCATGCCTGAGCCTATTGTACCATGAAGTATATCCATCTCCATCTATATGTGATGTAGTAGAAGCTGCAATTGAAGCACCATATTCTAAGCAATAGACTCCATCAAACAGATGTCCCTTGCCAATCGTCTTCAAGTGTTGGTCCTATAATACATAGGATGTGGAGGAAAAGAGAGCAATACAGTTTAACTGTGTTGTAAGTCTTCTTATAAACAAGAGATTATACTTGAAGTTAGGCACATACAGTACATGTTGAATTACAGGGCCAGGTATCAATATAATTGTTCTTATATGAATGGCGGATAAGAGACAATTATTTGGTAATCTAACAGAGAAGAAAGTCATTAAGGCTTTACAGTGGATGAACAAGGGTTTGTTAGGGGTCATGTGATCTAAAGCCCCGTTGTCCAAAATCCAAATGTCCAAATGTATTAAAGAAGTGAAAGGATCCTTACCAGTCATGGTTGAAGTAGCCAATGGATCATGATTATCATCATTTAGTAGCCCCAACAACTGATTATATTGGTCTATAGTGAGAGATATAGGTGAGACTTCTTGAGATCCAAATGATTCACCTTTCACACAAGCTGCGTGGGCTGATTTTCCATTCTTGGAATTCTTGGTTGATCGACCTTTGTCCCAACCTTCAGGATATTCAAAGAGTTCAAAACACGTCTCTGGTATGTCTTGTTCTTTTACAATATTCACATTTGAGTTTGGATTTGGTCGGATTTCCATTACTCCAAATACCAGATTTATTCACAAAGAAAGCAGCAACAACAGTGTCAATTAGTGGCATCTTCTGAGAAACCATGGCTTGGTGGCACTCTTCTTGTATGATCATGGCAAAGGCACGATTCACATTTGGAATTGGCTCCATGGTGAGGATGGAAGATCGGACATTGTTGAAGGTGTCCGCAAGGCCCATCAAGAACTATAGGACTTTATCTTTCTCTCTTTCTGCAATCAACTTTCTTGCAGATCCACAAGAGCACTCCGGTATTTCAGAAAGAACTGCAATTTTGTCCCAAAGACCATTCATTCGTGTGAAATAAGAGGTCACTAACATGGTTCATTGGTGTAATAGGGAAAGATCCCACTTCAATTGATATAACCGAGGATCGTGACCTTGGGAAAACCTTTCTTCAAAATCAGACCAAGTCTCCCTTCTAGAAGACGGATATGCAACACTTTAATGGAATTCTCGTGCGAGAGAATTAAAGAAACACAAAGTGACTATGCTATTGCCGCATTTGATCCATGCTCTTACTTCTGCCGGAGGTTATTCAGGTTTCAATATTGTTCCATTGACAAAGCCAAACTTATTTTTGGCTTCTAATGGGATCCGCATCGCTCTCTGCCATATCAAGTAATAAGCGGAGACGAAATCAAAACTGCACCAGGACTGTCGGAAGGATGCAGGTAGCAGGGTGACGTCAGATCAAGATCAAACATGGCTGACGACGGTGACATTGCAATGGTGTAGAGTTCGATTGATGTAGAACTCGCCAACGCTCTGACAGAAAAAAGGAATTCGATATGTTCATTGATTCGGGGTGATGGGTATATTATACAAATACACATATCGAGAAAAGGAATTCGATATGTGGTGAGTCTTGGCAGATATTTGCTAACAACTAACTTGACAGCTGTCTAACAAACTACAGCTGGACGGTAACCAACTAACTTGAGCTTCATGGGGCTACACAACCGAGGGGCTCTGGAATATTTGATCCCAAGTCTCTGCTACATCAAGTCTGAGATCCTACCAACTGAGCCACCATCAGTTGGTAAATTGAGTTATGGATACTGGGCAACTTTGTTGCACTCTCTGGGTGTGCACAGAGGGATTCTTGAATAAAATCTCCTGCAATCAGCGCCAAGGAGGTGAAAGAGTGGTCCTCAAACAGAGTGCCAATTGTTGCTTATTTGGGTTGGTCGTTATGGGGGAGGGCTAGACCTGTAAGGAGAAATTTTCTTTGGTCTTCGGGCCTTCGAGCTAAGCCCATTCAAATTTGACAAAAGCCCAACCCAAGTATGCCCAAGCTTTATTGACCAGTTGCAAATTTTGCAGAGGTAGATATAAGGATGTCACTCAGCATGGGTTTGGCTCAATTCGAATCCGACCTGAAGTCGCACCAACACAGACCCAACCTAGCCTGGAAAAACATGAATATAGGATTGGTGAGCAAGCCAGGTACCTCACTTGATGGTTTTACAAAGAATGGGCCTGGGTCCTCAAAATTTGACAAATGCTTAACCCAAGCCCACCTAAATTGCCTTTCTAAATGAGACATTGAGGCCCTGTTTGACAATGTTTTCATATGTTTCTGTTCTTTTAGAAATTCCTGTGCTAAAACAGGAATTTTATTTCTTACTCCTCAAGAGTAATATAGACACTTAGCAAATTATTTTTAGAGAATGAATTTTTATTTTACAAAAACAAAAATAGCATTTGAGTTGGTGTCAATAACCACAATCTTTCTCTTAGTCTTATTTTTAACCACCTAGGTTTTTTTTTTTTTTTTTTGATGTACCAAGATTTCAGTTAATGTACCATTGATTTGTATGTCAAATTTAACTCATAATTAATTTTGTATGTTAGGTTGGAGCTTTCTTTTGAATATATGAACTCTAAAAATTAACCAAAAATCAAGCTCTGATTTTCTCTCTATTGAATACATGGACTGTACCGATAATCAGTACCAAACATCACCACTATCTCTGACTTTTCACTATTGAATATATGAATTCTGCCATTGACCAAGTGATCTAGATCGGTGTGGATAGACTTAATAATTTTCTTAAATTATTTAATAATTATTTATTGAAGTAATAATAATAATAATAATAATAATAATAATAATGGATTGTTCTTTAAATAATTATGTAACAATTTTTAATAGATTAATTTCTTAATTTAATTTTCCTAAATTTTTTAATAATTATTTAGTTGAATAATAATAATGGATTATTATTTAAATAGCTTTGGAGAATATATTTTTCATAGATTAATTTCTTAATTTTAACTACTTTTTTAAAAAATAATTATGGATTATTAGTTAAGGAGTTTCCCTAAATTATTTGATAATTGTTAACTATAATTATTAATTTTATAGAAATTAGTAAATTACAATAATTAGTAATGTCTTTTATCAATAAATTATTATTGTAAAAATTCATTAAATTACAATGTCTAATGTAGAGCTAAACGTTGAAATTTTGAATATTTATTAATAACCAAAAATTATTAAATAATGGATTGTTTATTAATTTTTGGTAGATTATTTAATCATTTAATATTTTTTAAATAATGGATTATTTCTGAAATAATTATTTCATAATTTTTGGTAGAATATCTTCCAGAAATTTTTAATAATTTTCATAACTAAAGAATTATTTAACAGTAGACTATTATTTAAGAATAGATTACTTAACAACAATGGAAGATGCCATAAATATATAGGAAACATCACTCAGACCCAATTCCACAAATATATTTTTTATTATATATTTTTATAATATATATTATAAAAATTAAAAAACCAAAAAATCAATGAACCGAACCGATCAACTGATTAATCGACTGGTTTCGGTTCAATTTTAATTATCGATTTTCCAAAAACTGATAGTATCAATTCAATTAAAAAAAAAGTCCCACAATTTAGTTAACCGTGCCGTGAAAAGATTTATAATTATATGAATTCCCTTCTTAGCTCCTACGAAATTTATTAGAGTTAATAAGGTTGGCCCATCCATGCTCCATCCATTCTCCATCTAAATCTTGATCGAAAATTGCAACACACTTGCTTTTTGGTTCTTGAATCTTGACTGGACCACGGATTAGGGGTTGCATCTGTTAAAGTGTTAATATATGAATTCGCATCACCGCCCCACAGGACATCTTAATCATGTATTGAGAACATCTCCCAATGACAAGTGCGGGAGATGTTCTCAATGCATGCTGAGATATGCACGTGGGGCCCCGATGTGATGTCTTGTCTGTTGGATTTTGATGGATTTGAATTAAATTCTAACATAACATTTATATATATAATAAATAATTTTTTTACTAAAAAATTAATAAATTAAACTTAAAATGACCAAATTGTTATACTTTAAAAGGTATATATAAAAAATGACTTAAACATTACATAATATTATTAAATAAAAATAACTTCTATGAAGCTCAATTTATAATGCCAGAAATACATGATAAATCCCCTTGAATTTTGATAAATCTCATCTAATTGGTGATTGCTTTTATAATACCAGTTCATTGATTTCAATTTTCCACTATCATGTCTTTCGGTATCATAATAGAACCTAAAAGAAAATGTGATAATTAAACCAACTCTATCGATGAATCTATATTAATTCTACATAAATATATATACATACAATATTCTAATTAATTAGTATAATATAACTTGGAATTTAATTGGGTCTGGTTAAATCAGATTGGGCTTTAAGCTCGGATGATGGGAACCATTGACTGCCCTAGTACTTAAACAAATAATTACTCTGGTGTAAATCAAAGGACAATTGCCACATAGCAAAAATGCTGCAAGTAGTTGTTGTAGTGGCATTAATCAATTACTGAAACTCTCCAACCACAATGTACAGGGCCTTTAATGTGTATGTTGTCCTCTTTATTGGATTGGACCAGAACAATTACTCCAGCATCAGAACCACCCATTGGAGGGTCTACACAACGGGGTACCCCATCCTCATGCCCATAACCCCTCAATCGTGATGGCAACCAAATTTAATTCAGGCTTTTTTTGTTCTACATTTGGTTACTTATCAAGAAACACTTATTTAAGTACATTTGTCTCTATGTTTTTTTTTTTTTTTTGCACTCTATAAACTTGTATTTGTATTCTTTTCAAATTGAGCCTTTTGGAAGGAATACAAATCCAAACATATAGAGTGCAATATCTTTTATTTTGTATTATTTTGTATACATTTGTAATGTAGACTTTCAAATATAAGGCTCAGTTTGGAATGAATACAAATACAAATTTGTAGAGTGCAAAACCTTATGTTTTGCATTATTTTATATGTATTTGCACTGTACATATTTGTATTTATACTCTTTTCAAAATAATACAAAATATAAGGTTTTGCACCTTACATATTTGTATCTGTATTCCTTCCAAATAGACCCTAAGTTAAACAATTTACCCCTTGTACGGGAAAATTAGGCTCTGTTTGGTTTGGGAGAATAGGGGTCTGGAATCGGAATCGAAATGGGTTATTTCAAATGGAATCAGAATCGGAATGGGATATTTCGATTCCAACTGTTTGGTTGGGTGGAATTGGAATCCCATTCTCACTCCCACTGGAACGGTATTCCCCCATTTGAGGGAATGGCCATTCCTTGTCCCTCCCTTGGGAATGAAATCTCATTCCTATCGATTCCAGTTTTTATTCTCATTCCTGTCTGAACCAACCAGACTATAGGAATAGACCATCCCAATTCCAATTCTAAAGAATTTTGGTTCCGATTCTACTTCCAACTGTGAATCAAATGGACCCTTATTTACCCAAGTATAACAAAAAAAAAAAATCATTTACCATAGGCATCCACATTTTACTGATAAAAGAACATGGAGTTGGGCAGCCCTATTCAAATTCCTTGGAAAACATATACAAAAAATGGTAGATGAGCATTTGAGAGATAAAATCTTGTCCAACCAATAGTGATATTTCCAAGACAGAGTAGAGAGGTCGTTTAAGTTGAGATAGAGCCATAGAGGCAATGCATAATGAGTTACATCCATTCTCCTTTCAAAAAGATTTTTTTTTTTTTTGTGTTTTTTTTCATCATAAAAAACACAAATCCTATGCTTTAGAATTCCTTATTGAGGGCAATGAGAGATCACACAGGCTACCTTGTATTTGTACGCAGTATACCCAATTCATCCCAGCCCGATCTATTTATTAGCTGAACCATATAAAAATTAAGAGAAATCTATAATTTATCTTATCTCATAAATTTTATTTTCAAAAACCACCACCTATGATATGGACGGGATCTGCTCCTCACACAGGGGCGCTTCACAGGCACATTTACCCTGTATTGAGAACATCTTCCGTGAATAATAATATATAAATACGGGAGATGTTTCCAATGCATTGTAGGATGTGCATATGAATTCGGTGTGAGAAGATCCGGTCTCCCTATGATATAGTACACTGTACATCTTTTTGACACTATCACATTCTCCAACTTCTAATTATACAAACATATTCCTACCAAAAAAACTATGCAAATAAAAATTATATATGAGGTGGGGAATCTGAAATTTCCCCAAAAATTAAATATTACATTTTGGTATATGATACTTGTTTTCTTGCACCTTGCAAGTTCATCGTTTACCACACATCCAAAATATTTTATGCATGGTGTACTAGGGGTGGACATGTTGGCTTAATCACGAACTTGAACCCAATAAAACTTGTTTCACAAACCTAATCAAGAGTCAAACCAATTCAAAACTTATGAACTTTAATCGAGTTAGATATAAGCTTACATCTCTAATTCGAATCAAACTTAAACCTCAATATATATATATTTTTTTTCACTAACCAAGTTCAAATTCGATTCGGTTAGCTCCAATCCACCCCATATGGTAAACCAAATTTTATGCTTTATTGCTTAGGGAAGTAGGGATGGCAAATTTCCTTGTAAACTCAGGGGCCCACCTCACCTTGCCTTGAATGAGGAGAGTTTTTTCCGTTCTTAAATGGGAATAGGGTGGAGGCAAAGAAAATATTTTTGCTCCAAATCAGAAATAGATCAGGGATTTGTATATAATTCTTCAAACCTGATGGTAAATTGATAAAATATCTCTAAATTTAATATTTATTTTTAAAATATCTCTAAATTTTTTCTAAATACTTAAAATTCTATGATCCTATAATTCACTTTCTAAAACATCCTTAAATTATTATAATTCAATTCTTAAAATACTCTTAAATTGTCATAACTCAATTCCTAAAATATTTTCAAATTCTTATAATTCCATTAATAAAATACTAACAATTAAATTAATGTCTCATAAAGCAGAAAAAATTCGGACATTCCCCCCGTCCGCAATGGAAAGTGGGTGCCCCGCCCCGACACAAGGAATGGAGCGGGGAAGGTCTACAGACGGGGATGGGGCATATTGCCTTACATTGTTTGATTGTTATTAAAATAAATATTTATAGCATTATCCCAGGAATCCGATATCTGACTCATTGATTATTTTAATCGGAGGATAATGATTGTAAGATCGAACTTCAATCAATCATCTTTTGCCAAGAAAAAAAACCATCAATCAGAATCAGAGGATGTCAGAAAAACAATAGGGCCACGCGTCGAGTATTTTTGGGTTTTCACCCCCAAAGCCACGTATCTCATCAATCAAATTCCGCCGTTGATTTTAAATCGTGTGGCTTTCTCGCATCCCCACCTCTGAACTCTCCTGCAAAGCCTGTTAACATAAAGATCCCGCGTCAGGGTAGTATTGTAGACACGTAGTATTCCTCCCTCTTCTCCAATTTCTTAAACCACTGTAAATTTACTATAACACCACAACGACCTTTTATTTATTACCTAAAATACCACTATCTTGTGAAAGGTGAAGCATGCGAGTTCACATCTGCAGATGCAGCGCAGCAGCGGCCCGCGGGTGTTTGTTTAATTGTTTAGTCCTGGTTGGGAGTAGTTATTATAAGAGGTTGTTTGGTATCAAATGTTTATAAGATAAACGTTTTGTATGATTTTATTTTAAAAAACGAGACAAAATCTGTTTTAAACGTTTTGTACGATTTTTTTATACTTCAGCGCCAATAGATGCCATAAGCTAAACAGTAAAAAATTGGTTTTGAAAATGAAAAACATTGAGATTAGTATTTTTTTAATAAACAGTGTATACGATTTTCAATAGAAATAAACGGTTCAACCAAATAACCTTTTAGGTGTTTTTTTGTTAAATGCATCTCCAATGCTAAGCTGGCACTGTTTCTTCCAAACGCTACATTAATACCAAATACCATCTAGATAAATAAGTGTTTTTATTTTTTTTTCAAATAGGAGTTGTATAAGCATTTTGAAAACTACACCGCAAATCAAGACAGTTTAGATGAAAAAGCATTTGAAAAAAGCCAAAACTTTGAACTTATCAAAATGGGTTTATTTCCTAGAAAAGTAATTATTCAGGTTTATTTTTCAACGCATAAGAACTTATTCGTGTGGTCTTAGCCTAAAATAAGTATTTTTTAATAATTACTTGAAATAAAACACTTCCAAACAGGGGCCTAGGCTTTTAGCTAACACCTACCAAGTTGCAAGTTGCAATTTGTTTTAGCTTGTAAGCAAAACCATATTAAATTAAAGAAATAAATAAAGAAAATTAATCGTGCCAACAAAATATGTTCCAATTCTCTACCAACATGATCTCACTCCATATATTTCAGATATGGCCAGTCCCACTTTTATGGTGGGTCTCAATCTCATAGTAAGATGTATGGTATTAAATCAAGTTGGTAGAGGGTTGGAACATGTTTTATTGGCAGAAGATTCCAGCTCTTGGCCGTCATTGTTTGATCAGGTCATGTTAGGTCAAGAGAAGCAACGGTGGCATGAAATGTGTACTTGTAAGGTGGTCCACTGTCTAATCACTATCTCGTAACAATCTGATGGTGGATGACTAGGTCATTTTCGTAAGATATAAGCATATCAGGCGATGCAACTTATCATTAAACAAGATATATACCTCTTTAGTTTCTTCTCTTTCTCTTTAGAGTCTAATTACCATTTTACCCATTCCTTTTTTGGAAGTTTCTTTGAGGACGTCATTACCCAAATCACCCAAAGGAAGCAGCTGACTCAAGTGGAGTAACAATTAATTCAGTAGCTAATTACTTGATTATTATCCAAGCCTCAATTATTAGCAATAGTTTATATCATCTGGGTATTAAACAATTATATGGTGGCAGTGCAGATCTTCCCATGGTTGGGGATGAGAGGGACAGACAGAGAGGTAGAGAGGTTGAAGAAGAGAGAAGCGACAGATAGATGGGTTTAAGAGAGGTTTAGGTCTACCAACTGGTGGTTAGGGATTGAACACATCAACTACAACAATGGGTAAGAGGGAGAAAAAGTGTTGATTTGTGGGTGTTTGGTTTCTGAGAGAAATTTTTATTGTAAGGGGAGAGTGTGGCATGTCTCACGTGGAAAAGATCGAATGGTGGATGGAGAATATATGAATTTAGAAAAGGGAGATTAAAGAGAGAGAACATCAACTTGTAGTTTTTGAAAGGAAACATGTTGTCTGTTCTTTGGAATTCTGTGTTTTATCTTTCAAATTGTGGTTTTTTAATTGTTATATTTGTTCGATGAAAAGGGTTTGTTGTTTTGAATCTCGGGATTGCGTTGTCTCCAATTTGGTGTTGTTTTGAGCTTTGCTGCTCCCCACGACAGACACATCCGTCTCGGGTTTTCAGGTGACTTTTTTTTTATTTCTTGGCTTTGTGTTTCATCGTTTACGAGAAGAAAGATCCCTGCTTTCTTTGTTCTTCTGATGTGGCTTTTAATGCATGAACGACACGATGATGGTGGAAGACGGAAAAAATATTGTGCTAATGTACAGGTTTTGATTTTTATATATTTATATTTTTGTGTTTGTGCCCCTGTTCTCTGGGTTTAAGTTTGTCCCTCGGGAGTATTTAGAATCTGGGTATTTGGTTTCTGGGTTTCTTCTGGATCATACTCTGCTTGAGGTTGTGGGGATTATTGACTGTTATTTTTATATATTTGTTTATATTTTTAGTTTCTGTTGAACTTGATGGGGAAGTAGGTTCTGGAGGATTTTGTTACGCTCTCTGTTTCCTCATCTGTTGATATAAGCGGTTTTGGGTTGTATCAGGAAGGTTTTCCTTCAGTATTTCTATACCCTGTAACACTCCTTTCTGCCAGAGACCTAGGTATCCTTTAGACAAGGAGAAGAAGAAAAGAAAATACCATAAACAGTTTTCTTGGGGTCTCATAATTTTCCTTATTATTGGGAGCTTGGGAAGGTCCATCCATCCACCTAGCTGCTTATCCTTTTCATTCTTCTCTCTTATATATATATTTTTTATCTTCATTTTTAGTGTGAAATCTGTGGGCAGTTCTACTTAAGCATTAAATATCAATCTCTTTTTCTAAATGTTGTGAACATTTTTCTGAGAGTTGTTAATAGGTTATCATACTTGTCTTGGTCCTCATCAGGTCCTGGTGCAATAATTTCTTCACAAGAGCAGGTTGGTGATGGTCTATCCTTCATCGTCAGTTACTTGACTCGGAGGTTCCCGGCGTTGAGGAAGAAGAAAGATGGCTACTTATTTCCCCAGTTCGAGCAACCAAAGAGAAGTTATGCCGACCTTATACTCTGTGCCTACTTCATTTCCTGATGCACCGGTTCTTCCTGGCAACATGATGTGTCTGAACTATGCTTCTTCTGCTAGGTCCTACACAGATGCCTTGGCTGGAAATTCTCAGCCACAGCAAAATTGTGTTGAACTCTCATCTGTGGGAACTTCTGAGTCCACCCTATTACAACAAGGAATTCTATCAAACTTTTTGGGTTCTCATTTTGGGGAACAAAACTGTGGTCTATGGAGGGATGGGAGGAATGAGATGTCAATCGTACAGCCATCGGGTGGTCCAACAAACGTACAGCCACTTGGTGAACAGTTAAACAGTGGGGCAGATGATCTGGTTCGTAGCTCTGTTGGTGAAGATTCTCAGATGGGTCTAGGAACGCAGCTAGGCATTTTACAGGGTGGACAGAACTTAAAGGGACAGGGATTATCCCTCAGCCTTGGGTCACAGATTCCATGCGCCAATCCTATGCCTTCTTTCCAGTACAGGCATCCTAACCAGGGTCTCTGTTCATTCTTGAGCTCTCATCAGTCAATATCAGGTGATGGTGGCAGAGGGGCCAGCTCGTGTAGAGATGAGGAGAGCTCTCAAAGCAAACAATCAAGAAATGCTGAATACTTACAACCTGATTTTCTTGGGGGCAATCATGATGCTATGAAGAGAGAAGGATTGAACAACTTTCAATGCTCAATGGGCCCCAAACTAATCCATTCTGATCCGTATCCTTATGGAATGTCAGGTCTTCCAAGCACCATTCCCAACTCCAAATACCTCAAGGCAGCACAGCAACTGCTTGATGAAGTTGTTAACGTCCGTAGTGTTCTGAAACAGTCAGATTCCAACAAACAGCAAAACTTGGGTTTAAAGGGATCCAAAGATACTTATGAGGAACAAAAGGGCGGCACTTCATTACCTTCCACAGATGGGATGCCTTCAAATCCTCAAGAATCATCTACCAATTCTGCTGAGATTTCACCTGCTGAAAGACAGGATTTGCAGAACAAAATGACAAAGCTTTTGGCTATGTTGGATGAGGTCAGTCTGCTACCTTCATTTTACTGTCCTAATTCAGTGGCTATTAACTTTCACTATTTTGACACTGAGTCGATGTACAATATCTTTGCCTTCGAATGCATTCAAACAGTTTCTACCGTAGGAAGACTGAAGGGTGCAAAATAATTGAAGCATTATTTATTTCATCTTGTCACTCATCAAAAAAGAACAAGTACATTTTGCAAAGCAACAAGTTTATATGCATATGCATGCCCCTGCTTTTAAGAGAATGGATATGCACAAAACTTCTATATGTGTCATTAGTTGATAAGTAAAGTTTTAGATTCATGACATTCTATTGTGGGATATTAAGCACACAAAAAGCAAGGAGCTTTCTCTTCTCTTTTAGGGGGATTGCAGATCAGATGCTCCAATGGAGCAAGTTGCTTGACAAAAATTGAACAACATTTTTTCTGAAATTTTACTGAAAGAAGTAGTAGCTCTTTGGAGAATCTAGCTTGGAAGTGGGAACATTATTGATCAACCAATTAATTATATTGCAAGAACAGTTCTTTGAAACTGCACAAAAGAAAGTTTTCTTTTCTTTGAAACTCTCCTAATGTGATTTTAGTAATAGAAAAACATTAGAATCTTGGTTCTAAAATGGATCTTTAACCAGAAGGATGCCTGGGAGTACCCACAATCTTTTGGTGCTCTTTCTCTCTCTTGCTAATACTGATTGCCGGTGCCAGATCTTCTTCACCCACACTTGTCATTTCTATCATTTGGAGTAAGACCATGGCTTGATCAATAACCAATACATAGATGTTTGATGTAGTAATTCTATTGAAAGAAATGCTCTGTCAAATTTGAGATGCCTGCAAGACATTTGATCAGAAAGAATTTTACCTTTTGTCAATAAGCACAATATTGTCATGCAAATCTAATTAAGTAAATATGTAGTTTGAGTTGATTGATGTAATTCAATATCTCTGAGCCACATGAAGCTGCATATTGAACACAGATTTTTGGTGGTTTTGGAGATATCTACAATATCTTCTTTACATCCATGTGGCCTGATAAGCTCATCAGCTTTCATGATTTTAGTATTTGATACTAGTCTTTCTTTGTGGCTGCAGAAGTGGATCTGACTTGGAACATGAATATTCCTTAGAAGCTTGACTTTAAATATCTAAAATGTTGTCTTTATAACTTTGACATTCCCAAGTAATTTATTCCTGAGAATTGTAAGGCTAAGAGGCTGCATACCATTGAATACAGGCACTGTAAATTATTTTCACTTGTTTGTCATCCCTCTGTGATCTCTGTGATTAGTAAAAGCAACTGCTAGTAGGATTTCTTCATATCCTTAAACAAGCAGTATGGAATGATAATCAGGAAAAATGCTTCTGACACACATTTTCATACAGAGATCAATCTCTCTGTAACTGGATCAAAATGAATAAGGTCATTACCCAATGTTTACCTCACCTGTAAGAAGCAATCTGTTGCAAGTTGAAGGAGCTAGAAGAGCTAGGGGTAGACCAAAAGGGCATGGGTTGAAGTAGTAAGAAATGATTTAGGCACTCATAATTTAACAATGGATATGGCTTTAAAAAGAACATAATGGCTAGCCAACCCCTTATAGTTGGGATAAGGCTTGGATGATGGTGAAACCAAAATAACTCTAAACATTGACATACAAATATATATTTTTCAGGGATGCCTAAGGAATTGTTTGATAATGGTTGAAGTGACTGAACTGAATGACATTTTTTATTAGTTACAAAACTGTAATAGGCTGCATTTGTTTCAAGTGCAAAAAGTGGACAAGTGTAGGCTATTTTTTTTCAGGGATGGCAGATAGCAGCTTTGACGTCAACATCAAGGACAACCATTAGCCTGCATTTTGTGAACCAACCCCTCATCTCATGAAATTAAACTTTGATGGGTGCTGTTTAGAAAATCCAGGCAGGTTTGGTATAGGTGGAGCTTTTAGAAATAGCAAAGGAAACATAATGGTTATGTTCTTGGGTCCTGTTGGCCATGGTGATTCTACAAGAGCAGAGCTATTGGCTGTCTTAGAGGGATATTGGCAAAAAAAAAAAAAATACTTGATTACAGAAACATCTTTGTGAAAGGTGACTCAAAAGGTAGTATTGAGCTGGTTTTGAAACAATTTAAATGGCTTGTGACACTATAGGAAGACGATGAGAGAGATAAGACACTTAACCATGAGATTGAAGCAATATTTACATGGGTCCATAGATCAACCAACACTGCCAATGCACTAGCAAAGCAAGGGGTTAGTAGAAGATTAAGAGGAGTGTTTGGTACACTTTGTACTTTAACTAAATCTTTTCCATATATCAATAAACTTTAATGTTACCAATCAGACAAAAAAGTATTCCAGGTGTAAACTTGATACCCAGTTCACTTTTTCCTTGTTTTTATTTTTGCAAACACCTTTTACACCCCTAGGGAATAAAATTTATATTGGAACCACATCATTTAAATTTCCATGGGTTCTAAGGTTTGCATCCCCAGAAGTATGCAAAGTTTACCTCTATGTTCTCCATCTCTCCCATATAAAGCGGGGACCACACCATTTTACTTCCTCAAAACAAACAAAGCAAAGCAAAATCTGAAGCAAGATGAACCAAGATTGTAATGTCTCACCTTTTCTCCTTAACATTTTACTTTGTGCTGAAATTTGCGTTGACATAAAACAGCCATAATGAAGTAATTGTAAAAATCAGTTCATTTTATTAGAGCTAGATGATATGTAGTTATAACAATATAAATTTCTTAATGTTGATATAAAATTACTAAATTGTAGACGTTATTCCTAGTGAAAATGAAAATAGAGTGATTCCTTTTGGTGCTATGGTTATATTCTTGATTGCTCTGATTGCAGGTTGATAGAAGATACAAACAGTACCATCATCAGATGCAGATTGTGGTATCATCTTTTGATGTGATTGCGGGGTCTGGGGCTGCTAAACCATATACAGCACTTGCCCTCCAAACAATTTCCCGCCACTTCCGCTGCTTGCGTGATGCAATCAGTGGCCAGATTCATGCAATCCGTACAAGCCTTGGAGAACAAGATAGCAAGGGGGTTGGAATATCACGCCTCCGCTATGTAGACCAGCAGCTCAGGCAACAGAGGGCTCTTCAGCAGTTTGGCATGATGCAGCAACATGCTTGGAGGCCACAGAGGGGCTTACCTGAAAGCTCTGTTTCTATCCTTCGGGCATGGCTGTTTGAGCATTTTCTTCATCCGTAAATCCTACAACACTAAATATCTCTATCTATTTTCCTCCACCAACCCACACATTCCTTTAAAAATAACAAAAAGAAAACGACATCTAATGTCCTGATGCATCCAATAAAATATTGGATATCAATTCCTCCTAACTTTGTCATTTTCATCTTGGTCAGGTACCCCAAGGATGCTGAAAAAATCATGCTAGCTAGGCAGACAGGCCTGACCAGAAGCCAGGTAAAAGATAAGAACAATGAAAGTCTAATCTACCTGCAAGTTATTTTGTGATTAATGTCTTCAAACAATGATGCAGTGAAGTATAAAAAATGGATTCACCATTCAGTAATTTAGATAATAAGATCTTATGTTGAAAATTCCTTGGGTGGACCAATCGAGTAGTGGGCCTAAGGTTTCCTCACAAACAATGTTGGTATCTGCTTCATTCTGTATTCATGGTGTCTGATATTTGATATCTTGTTTGCCTTAGGTCTCAAACTGGTTTATAAATGCCCGAGTACGACTATGGAAGCCCATGGTTGAGGAGATGTACAAAGAAGAAATTGGTAACACTGAGATGGACTCAAATTCTTCATCTGAAAATGCATCCAAGGCAGTGAAGGATGATAATAAGGTCTCTGAAGATAGGGGGGAAGATTTGCAGCAAAGTGTGAAGTCCACATCTACTGAGGATTGCCATACTGGACAAATCCAAGATTCAAAGTCTGACGTTTTCCCTGATATAGAAATGTCTGGATCTGCAGCAGGTGCAGGCCTTCAGGATGGTGCTTGCGAGAGGGATGGTACTGACCACGGGGTAATGAAGTTGGGTGGAGAACCAAGATCCAGTATAGATGATTGTAGCAGTCTTTTCCAGGATACACTAGTTCAGTCTGATAGGAATGGTGGTGGGAGATTTATGGCAGCAGCTGCTGCTTACCAGATGGCAGAGTTGGGGAGATTTGGGAGTGGCAGTGGAGTGTCACTCACATTAGGATTACAGCACTGTGATGGTGGCTTACGCATGTCTGGCAGGTCACCTCACAATTTTATCGCCATAGGAGGGGATGAGATGTACAGTGCAACAACTTCTTCTGTGGGGACTGACATAGCAGATTACAATTGCATGGATCCTGGGAACCAAAAAGAAAGATTTAGTTCCTCCCGTCTATTGCATGATTTTGTTGCCTAAGCTTTCCTTGCATTCTATGTAGGTAGGTGGAAATTGTAATCTTCTTGAGGAAGGGGAAAGAAGAAGACAAATGAGAGAAAAGAATAACAATAGCTGGAAGCTGGTATCATCAATCTTGATTAAAAAAGAAGCGATTACGTAATGTGTGAACATTCATTCATATGGCAAACACAGCTGTAGTATATATAACAAGAGACTGGTGGAAAAGTAGCATATCTGTGAAGGTTCATAACATAATTTTTGTGGAACCCATTCAAGGATGTATCTTGTACACTTATTTTAGATTGGTCTTCTAGAGGAGATCATCACATCCAATGTTAAATATTGTGACAAGGATCATAATTGGTTTTTATTTTTCTTGGTTCCAAATCCAATAGTTGCCTTCATGCTCGTAGGAATAGGGGATGTTGAAATGGTTCAAGATTGAAAGATCCAAGACAAGCTTTATGGGTGGTTCAGGGCTCAGAGTTGTCATAGCCGCATCATCTTGTTCTTGTGCTGAACTATATATAATATGGGAGCTCACTGCTCAATGTATTGGGGCCACTATTCTGCCCATTGCTTATGTTATTTATAATGTCTCTAGTGGCATCAAGTAGCAGAATGGCTGTGGTATGTACCATACTGTACTTTGTAATACAGAAAGGTCTGTGATAAAAATAAAACTATGGCACAAGTATTTCTTCAGTCTGCAACCCTATCTCTGTTTTCCTTTCTTTTTCATTTTTAATTTCCTCTTCTTTCTGGAAAAGTGGAAAGCCCAGATAAACCTACTTTATTACTGGTATTTTCTATATTCACGAATGTTGACTGCAGGCTTTCTGTTTGAAAACTATATATTTAATTCGTAATATACAGTCATCTTCACCAACCATCATTCTCACAGCTCGGTAAAGACTTCCTTCGACAACCTTAAATTTAAACAGAAATCCAGGCTGATAGGAATTGGGATAAAGCTTTCGATAGTTGGTCAGGTCAATCAAGAATTACGAAAGTTGGTCGGGTCGAATGATCGACCCTCCGGTCCAAATGGTCACCCCGTGATGTTTTAAAATTTTTTAAAATGAAAAAAAATTAAATAAAAATGACCTGAAAAATCATTGTTTGGGTCGAAAGATTTAGCGGTTCAACCATTTGGGTTAGGTCATCAGTTTGCTGACCGGTTCAACAGTTTTTTTGGAAAATCCCATGCCTGATGCAAAACGGAACTGGATAGGTGACTGGTTCCCAGGTCGAACGGTTCTTTTTGATCAGTAAAACAAGAAAAAAAAATGCCAAGCAAAGTTGGAAGAAGAGAATTGAGATAAATACATAAACATTGTGCAGAAAAACTATTCCTCTCATTTGCATCAGAAGATTAGACCAGAGAAGAGAGCAAAGAAATTAAAAAAAAAAAAAAGCCTCATTTTCAGTAACAATAAAAATGTAATGGTACCATTACCATAGAGGATAGAGCTTCACCATTTAAAAGAAAAAAGAAAAGGCTAACGTCTAGACTCTAGACTCTAGGGGTAGGGATATTGTGTACCCACGTTGCAACCTCCCACATGTTCCATGTAACAAAAGTAACCACCAAATGGACCTCACAGCACAATGAACGAAATATAAACGCCATTTGTAAATTGTAATGTAATTATTTAAAAAAAAAAAAAACAAGATAGGGATGAATTGTGAATTGGGGGCATCAAATTTTGAAGAGGCTCACCCTATTAGGGTGTTCTGTAGTATAAATGAGAAATTAGGTGGTTTGTTTTCATTTATATCTATATATCACACATGTAGAGTGGATGAAAACACACACCAGACCTCAAAATGATAGTTGTTTTGCACCATGGACAAAGATATCTTGACTAGGAGTGCAATTTGGGTGGGCCCAATCTAAACCCGAACTAACCTAGCCTGAAATTTTACATGGGTTGGGCTTGGATTTTCGGTCTTTGAGTTGGGCTCGGGCCCAATAATCCAGGCTTTTTTATTTTTTGGGATGGGTTGGGCCTAGCCCTTAGGTAGCTCAAACCCAGCCCGAGCCCTACCCAACTATACAAATTCATACATACATATGTATATATGTACATTTTTGCATACATACATATATACATACATACACACATACATACATATATACATACATGTATAATTTTAGAGTGGGTTTATTGACCAACCTAGGTCCGAACCTAACCCAAGTGAATCAAATTATAATGCAAGCTGAGAAGATCAAGCTTGACCTCAAACTCAGTCCAAGCTCGGGCCTTAAGCCCAAATTTTTGGATTGGGCTTGGATTGACCGTAAACCTAGCACAACTTGCCCAACTTGCATCCCTAATGTGGACTAAACCACATCACACCCCCATAGTTGTTCTGCAAGGTATGGTGTATTTCAATCCACATTATGTTTTGATTCCATGCATCTCGCCTACAATATGTGAGTATGTTATTAATAAGAAAAAAACAATATTTTATTTTTTAGTAATATACATAATAAAAAAGTATTAGTAAATTGATAAGATTGATTTATGAAGTTATTAATCTTACTAAATTTAAAGACAAATTGAAAATTAATAAATATTCTAGAAATCAATAAAAATAATTCAAAACTACGTTAATATTTAAATTGCTAGGAGTACTAATTTTATATAAAAATAATAATTAATAAAAAATAGGGAGAATGACTATTCAGTCCACCTCAGAATTCTTAATCCCACCGTACAAGTGGGATGAATCTTGACTGTAAATTGATGCTACATCCACAGGCAGGATGCGGTTTATTGGGGGGCTACTAGTAGATTATGGGGGGCTGTAATTTCAGAATGACTGTGAATTGATGCTACATCCATGGGCAGGATGTGGTTTATTTGATGCTACATCCACGGGCAGGATGCGATTTATTGGGGGGGGGGGACGCTATTAGTAGACTACAGGGGGCTCTAATTTCAGAATTCTGTAGTAAGCTACAATGTACTTCTTCGTAAAAAGTATACAAGTTTTAATTAAAATAGTACACAACATTATTATTTAATATGCAAATCTAAAAAATATTATATAACAAAATTAATTAAGTATTAATATTATAGAACATATTTAATTAAATGTTATATAACGGAATTTATTATTTAATATGCAAGTCCAAAAAAAACCATGGTAAAATAATCCATCCTATGAAGTATGTGCGAAAAATAGGACAACTCACTATAAAAAAGTCCATGGTAGCGTGGACCGATCCACGATAAAAACCAATAGATGAGAAATTGGCCATGGTGTGGACCCATCCACGAGATTGCATGGATCGAGCCACACCATGGACCAACCAAACACCCTAAGACGTAGTGGTGTGATCCTTTGATCCTGTTTATCTCTTTTTTGATTTCACAAATTACACATTAGAGGAGGGATAGACCAAAGCAAGGTGCAAGGGAGGGATGCCGAATGACCGTCTCAACTACTAGGTCATTAGCTAATCTGTCTATATAGAGGAAGAGATATATTAGAAAATCAATAAAAATATCTAAGGGGGAGCAGACCATAAACTTTTCTATAATTATTGTTTTAGTCAAGGTTTTAAAATCGGACCGGACATAGAATCATTTTGGGGATCGATTCCCGAGTCAAATGGTCTGATCATTCGGTTCGAATGAACAGCCCGTTTTGAATAAAATAATTAAAAATTTAAAAAAATAATTAAAATAAAAAATGGACAAAAACCATTACCCAGGTGATTGTTCAATCAAACTGGTCAGAGGGTCACTGACTAAATCAGCGGTTTTTGGCTCAGAAACAGTTTTATGATGAAACAAAATCGATTGTCTGACCAATTCCTGAGTCAACTGGTCCGATCATCCGGTCCGGTCCGGTTTTCAAAACCATCGTTTTAATTGTTTAGTTGGTTTAAACATCATTGAAGAATGATGTTAATCCGCGTTTGGTCAGTAGCCCGAGACGCTCAGACGGATGCCATTGCCAATTGGCAATTGGCATAAAAATATTAGTATTATCGACTTGGTGAGTTGCCGACGAGACGACCGTGCAATTTTTTCAAGAATTATCATGTCTCGACTCGTTCGACGTTATGTTTGAGCATTTTAGAATTCTTTTATCTTATTCCGTGAGTGACTGATTGTTTGTTCCTAAATCAGATAACGCGGCGATTTTATTGTGTTACAAAACTGGGCCCACGACATCCCATTAAACAGCAAAAAATACGGAATCAAATAGAGACACAGACAACTGGTGGAGGCCACAAGCAACAGAGATGGCAATGATTACTACCCAATTGGACCCAGAATCAATCAATCCCCCTAATCAGAATAACCAAACAGATACTCCATCAGTCTATCACCAGCAAGAAAGTAGAGAACTCTCTCTCTCTCTCTCTCACACACACACACAGAACTCATATATTTGCCTGTAGATATGGACCCAGTGTCCTTTCAACATCTCTGTGCGATAACCATCACAAAGCCAAACTGGAAAAAAAAAAGCTATATATATATATATATATATATATATATATATATATTACCATCTGGGGTTGCTACTATTTTACAGTACCACAAGGTCCACAACGAGACAATCTTAAAACTGGGAGAGTGAAGAGGATAGCCTACTTTTCATT
This sequence comes from Nelumbo nucifera, assembly GCF_000365185.1. Next base: position 839,711 of record NW_010729172.1, read on the forward strand.
TTTTCTACTCTTGTTTTACGCTGTATATCGGGGACCTGTAGGAAACAAACAATATGAAATTTCGAATGCTATTCCAATAACATGTTGAGCAGCCTCATGTGATGTCATAATATGTGACAAACAAACAAACACCCGGGAAGAAATAAAAGTTTAAGACAACCCATTGGGTCCGCTTGCGGAATACTTCACGTCTCCCGAAGAAATGAAGCCGCAGATGTTAAAGCTGAAAGATTGATCTCTATTGCTTCTTGGTTTATATCTCAGGCCTCTGATGTTTGGGTAGATGGGGACCATTTTTTCTGCCATTTTGTTTGCTTTTTACCCGGCTTTGCTTGTTTGAAGGATTTGCAGGGATCTGTCTCTGGAGTATCAGCTAATCAGCCACAGAGGGAGAGAGAGAGATAATGTTCCATGTGTGTTTGTGTACGTTCGTTGTCTTGGAACGATTAGTAGCCACGGTATGTCTGTACTTGGATACTATTTCATTTGCTTTGTTTTGCCTCCCACTCTCTCTCTGTCTCTCTGGTTAATTGGGAAAACTGGGTCCTGCTTTCTTGGTTGTTTAACTCCCTTTATCTTGGTTGGAGTTGTTTTCTTCTGTGTGTATTTTTAACAAATTGTATTTATTACCTTTTCATCTTTAACGCTTCTTCTAGTCGGGTTGCTTGAATGAGTGAATTCTGTTCTCAGTTTCACCTGCTCTTGACTGGTTTGTATTTTCAGTTTTTGACTATTAATTGATCTCTCAATAGATGTGGGTTTTGCCTTTCCTCTCTCGGTTTCTCCCTTCACCCTTTTAAAACTGTACTTTTGATCTTAATGGGCATCTACTTCTCAATTACAGTTGAGTAGCTCAAGAGCTTTCTTGGCTCTCGATTTCAGTGGTTTTCCAGCAGCTAACCATCCCTTTCTCACATGGGTGTTGTCACCCGTTTTAAATAGCTCTTGCATTCCTCATTTTGAAGAGTTGAGAGCATTTGTATCTTAGTTTGGTTTTCCCTTTCTCGTCTCTTCTTCAAACTTTGAGTTTGAGCTGTTATTTGTCCTCCTAAGACGAGTAGATCCCCTACCCCATTTTGGCTAAATCAATAATCAGTTCTCTGAGTTGATGACAACAAAGAGAGAGTGACTCTTTTATCCTGTATAACATGCATCTTCCTTACTAGGTGTTTCTTCTAAACCTGTTGCAATGGTTTCACAAGACTCATCCAGCGACCCAGCCTCGAGTATTCTACACCAATTCATTATTTCATCAGACCCCATTTCAAGCCGAACAAACATGGAAGACAATGGCTATACTTCTTTCCAATCGGATGGAAGAAACAGGAATTCGTTCCCCCAATCACTGGGTGTACTGCCCACCACTCAATTGCTGGGAGAACGAATATCTAGAGCAATAGATCAGCTTCAAGCCCATACAATATCCGAGGATTCTGAGCCTTGTAGTAGGAGACATTTGATGAATCTTCTTGGAGCGGCGAGGGAGACTGATAGTGATCACCAAGCCCAAAGACTCTGCCTTACTCTTGGTTCTCATCTTCCATCCCATATGCTGATACCTTCACTGCAGTACAGGCAAAGACCATTGCATTCGGATCCCATAGGCTTTAACTATTTAATATCTGGAGAAGAATCAAGAGAAATTCATAGCCCAGGATTAGATCACACAAGGAACGATTATCCCTTCGCCGATAGCATCTACACCTCATCATCAACCGTGCAGAACCAAGCATGCTCCACCTCTTATGAAATAGAATCCTTTGCTAACGTTGTGGCAAATTCCAGATATCTAAAGCCAGCACAGTCCCTCCTTGAGGAGGTTGTTAGTGTGGGAGGGAAGGATATCGATTTCAGTTCAGAGAAACCATTTAAACGGTTAGCCAGAAATGGAAGAAGAGGAACACTTGGAGTTTCTCCTGAAATGCAAGCAGAGGTCTGTAGTAATGCGTTAGCTGCCGAGAAACAGGAGCTTCAAATCAGAATTGTCAAACTCACTGCCTTGTTGGATGAGGTATTAACAAGGCTGCTAGAAATTTTTTTCTTTTCTAATTAATGTGTGATTGCTAGAACCTGGTAACAACTGCATGAATTGTTTTATCTCTTCTCAGGTTGATAGCAGATATGAGCAGTACTACCATCAGATGGAACAAGTGGTGTCATCCTTTGAGGTGATAGCAGGCTTGGGGGCAGCAAAGTCTTATACTGCACTTGCACTCCAAGCAATGTCTAGACACTTTCGCAGCTTAAGAGATGCTATAGCTGTTCAAATAAATGTAGCAAAATCACAAGCCTCTCAAGATATACCAAGAATAAGAAACAGCCTTTCACAGCTCAGTTTGTTTGATCAAGAGGGAAGACATAATCGAGCGTCCCTTCAGCAGCTTGGGATGATGCAAAACCGACGACAGCCATGGAGACCAATAAGAGGATTGCCCGAGAATTCTGTGGCAATCCTTCGCTCTTGGCTTTTCGAACACTTCCTCCATCCGTAAGTGCTTTCACCCGGTACTGGGATTTTCCTGTTTTCAACAACCTACATCATATCTTCTTTTCAATTTTCTACCACTGATTATTGTCACTCACACAGATATCCGAACGAGTCTGAGAAGCTAATTTTGGCTTCACAAACAGGCCTAACAAAAAACCAAGTAATTTTCACTTCTCCCTCTCTCTCTCTCTCTCTCTCTCGGTAAAAACTAAAAAGTTGGGTGCTTCATCATTGTTTCAGATTTCAAATTGGTTCATAAATGCTCGAGTTCGGCTGTGGAAGCCTATGATAGAAGAGATGTACAAAGAGGAGTTCGCAGAGAATTCAGAGGATCCGGACCCATCATCAGAAAATGTCTCTGTGGCAGGGAAGGAGGTCCCAGATCATTCATGAAAGCAGGAGAAATTGCCGGGATGAGCACATTATAATCCTATTCCATTGATTACTGGCATCATGTATGTTGCTTATTGCATCGACCCCACAAGTATTTCCCCCTGAAATTTTCCATTGCAGGTCATATCAGATCGATTGCCAGTTGCCAGTATCGGAGACTGAAAACCCGTTTTCCTATCCAATCTCTCGAATTTTGACATTATAATCCCACTTTGCATGTAATTAACAGAGGCTATGCCTCGACTAGCATTTATCTGCATCCGCTTAATCGGTTGGGAATCAGAATTGAAATCACTTGAATAGGAATCGTAATGGTTTATTCCCCTACCTCTTTGGTTATCAAAATCGGAATCGGAATTGGCCGAAATGGGGTTCTCATTCCCGAGGGAGCGGGAATGACTATTCTCTCAAATGGGAAAATGCCATTTCAATAAGGTATCTGAACACAGAATACCGCCCCCAATTAATTCAGCTAGATAACAGATTGAATGGTCATGATCTTCCAACAAGGTATTCTTCTTTTCCCCATTTCATTTCCTGAGAGGATAGTGAATTTTGAAGAAACAGGCGAATTGCCCTGAAATAAAAAGCAAATGTAGAGGGGAAGATGAACTAACTCCTGCAGTGAAGTCCCAAACATGAAGGAAGATACGAGATATGAATATGGCACAAGCATGAATCCCTCTCACTAGAAGGCATTCCAATATTCAAAGACTAAGGCCAATAGAAAACCTGATAGGTCCACTCCACAGTTCCACACCACGCATCATTCAGGCTAATTACTTTTTGGCATTGGTAAGTTGGTAACAAAGGAGGATATTTGGTAAAACAACGGTGAGTAGAATATATATCAGTTTCTGAACCCACCAAAAAGCTGTATAGAGAGGGATCTAGGGAGTTGTGTTTAAATGTAAGAACCAAGATTCAAAGTATCGATACATATCGATCCATATCGGTCGATACGTATCATTCCGGGACCCCTCCAATACACCCCTACAGTGGGTGTATCGGAGGTCTGACCGGTTCAAGCGATAGAGGAGACCTAAACCACCCCCCCTAAACCGGTTGCAAAAAAAAAAAAAAGGGCCTGAAACACTATCGATTCGCCCAATACGCCCATAGGCTGTGTTTGGAAGAGGTGTAAAACATCATCAATATAAAAATACACCGATGATGTTTTACACTGAACCGTAAATATATATGACCGTTGTATTTTGAAATCGATATAAAAAGATGTTTAAATTTTACATAAATAAAATCGATATAAAACTGTAAAGGTGACGAGGTTTTACATTTATCATCGACGTAAAACTACACTCCATCCAAACACACGTAAAACTGAACCAAAGTGTAGTTTTATGTCAATAATAATTATACTCTTTTACCAAACGCATACAAACCGATGTAAATTTTACTATCGGTTCTTGATTTACATCGCATCCAAATACAGCCTTAAATACACGACACATGGACAGATACGCACGATAAAAAATGTTTGCGTTATCGTGTGTCAATACTTGGAACCATGTATATACATGACTCTGATAACGCTGACTTAGCCATACACTCCAAATGGCAGGAAAAATAAATGCTCATTTTGGGGATAAAAAGAAGATCGGTGAATCTTACAAATCTTTATTATATTCTATGTTTGGAAACAGTGAGAATAGGAAAATTGATGCCATACAAGAGGTTACAGTCTCATAAGTGAGGGTTTTGAAAGTTACAATTTGTTGCAACCATATCAACAAATAAACATTTGTGAGGTGGTTTAGTGAAGATTTAAGAGGGTGTTTTCCAATATTAATGGCTTTCTTTTTTTTTTTTTTTTTAAACAAAAACAACTGCATGCCAGCAAAACAATACATTTTTGCTGATGTGACAGTTGTTTTTTATTATAGAAAAGAAAACCATTTACATTAGTGAACACCCTTAAAACAGCAAGAGGAATAAACCACAAGAGACCCTAGCCACCTTGTCTAGGCATAACTTAAACCTCAGAACGAACAGAGAAAATAGTATCAAATTAAAAATTGGATAAAGGTCAAAAGAAATCAAGACATTCAAAACTAGATAAGATCAAGCAATACACCATCCCATGCCCACTCCACGCCCTTATGAAGTCTAACTATACCTATTTTGGTCAAAATTCACATGAACAATCATTAAACATCAGCATTCTTCAAGCAGTGCTTCGGCTTGCATTTTCAAAATAAACCCAGACTTCCCGTTTCTAGAAAAAGATGATAGCATCAGAAAAAGTGATTCAGAATTGCTTAGTTTGTCTATACTAAGTCCATACTCAACACTCATCTTCTAAAACAATGTCTATCATGAAAAATTTTACATTCCTTGAATTACGGATGCAAGAATCCCTCGAAAACAGAATACTGATGGACACACAACTAACACTTTAATGCTTGAATTTATTTATTTATTTTATTTCAGGCTGACACTCTACCCGATTATGTCTGTCAGTTGAATGCTTTGAATGACACTGGGATCCTAAATTTAAGGAACGAAGATGTTGTCAATTATGACTCCAATATGGCAGAAAACAAGATGACACCGAGAATCTTAAGTTATTTCCAGACTTCCAAGTGGAGTTGATTTTTCATTTGGATTGATTCAATTTCCACTATACAGATTCAAAATCAAGAGTAAAGTAACTGCTTTTCAACAGGTATTCACCACTAATAAGCAAAAAGGGGTGCTCAATATTTTTTTCTTGGCTGAAAATAACATACCTTCTATTACTCTATACAGCTTTGCTCCCCGATGAAGAAACAAGAATCAAGGAAAAAGGAATGAACAGAAAAGGCTTCAAAAAGGCTAGTACTAAAGCAGCTATACACATACAGTTCTATACAGTGACCTGCCAAAATACCTTGGAAATTCCTGATGAGAAAGGAAGGGTGAGTATGAAACTACAAGTGGCCATGCTATAAAAAGGCACTTAAACCATTATAATGCAATATCAAAATAAAATGACAGTTATTGCACTGCATCTCAAAAATATGCTACTTTGTATAAAGTAGAGAAGTTTTCTCTTGCCACCATGGCCAGCCTCTGTACCATGAGACCAGAGGAATCACCTGCATAGAAGTATTGTCCTGATGATTAGAAAAAGAAGAATAAGCAAATTACGACTACATTTGTAAAATCTATAACATAAGGTTAGCACTAACCTTTTGTATAAAACTTTAACATCCTCCCCTAATAAAGGGCTTTCGAGGAACAAATCATTACAATTTTTCATATCAACAGTCTCCATCTCAAAGTCCTGGTGACCACTCAATTCACTCCATTCAAACCACATTTTTGATATTAATTCCTTTCTAAAGCAGGTATTGTGGTCTTCTACCTCTGGTGAATCAGCAGCAACCAATCTGTAAGTGTATACTTTCCTCCCTTGGCCTGGTCTGAATGCACGGCCAATTGCTTGTCTAGAAACTGAAGGATTCAAATGAACATCCAAAATCATGACACGTGATGCCCCTACAAGAGAAATTCCTTCCCCACATGCCTTGATTGAACCAAAAAATACCTTTGCATCAGGAGAACTATTAAAACTCTCCATTGAAGACTCTCGTTGCTCAGGGTTCGAATCACCAGAGATAATAAAAATTTCCCTCCCAACAATCCAACCTTTTGTCCTAACAAGTAATCTCTCCAAGAATTTAAGAGGAAGGAGATATTGACTGAAAACAAGTAGTTTCTCCCCAGCTGATTCACACAATCCCAGGATATTAAGGAAAAACTTAGTCTTAACCCCATCCTTCACATCAATTTTTTCCAGCAAATTATCTATCTTTTCATCATTAAAGTTGCCCCCTTTTTCTCCAGATGACCCACTCTCTGAAAAATCTTTCAAGTGTGGATGCATATAGACAGCGCACCCCACGGATCTTTTCTTAAATTTTTCCAGTTTCTGTAGTTTTTCAACTGCATGCTTCTGTTTGGGTGTCAGATTAAGCACTACAGTGAAGTCAACAAGTCCAGGCAGTTCCTCCAAGAAATCTCCCTTATAATAATGTAGAACATCCTTTGTCATCTCACGGAGGTCTTGAATAACTACTACCTTCCTTCGAAAATCCTCATCATTCTGTAGGGTTGCCTCAACTGTTTCAAAGAACACTGCTTCCATGCTACTTCTAGACAATCTCTTCCCACCTGGTATATGCACCCTGCTCATGACACGCCTGACAACAGAACGGGAGGTATCCAACCTAAGAAACTTTGGACGCACGAGGTTAAATATATTGAACACCTCTTTGACATGATTCTGAAATAAGGTTCCTGACAATACTACCTTGCGGGCTGTCTGCACCTTAGCAAGGGACTGGAGAACATCTGTGTTTTCGTTCCTAGGTGTGTGACCTTCATCTAGAATCAAAATGCTAGGGACCTTCAGGAGTATGTCCTGACAAGCAACAGCAGTCTTGCTGGTTTCACTGTCACAGACAATATTCGAGAATTGCTTATATCCCAAGAAGAGAATGCTCTTATGCTCTACCCATTTCTTCAACACATCTAACTGTTGAGTCCGATTCTCTGCCTTGGAAGAGTAGAAATCATGTAATGGAATGTCCTCAACTTGCCACTTTTGAAACTCTTTCTTCCATGTTGCCAGGATGCCTTTCGGTAGTACAACTAATGGTCTGGCTTGGGGATATTTGGCAAGGAAACTCTGCATAAAACTTATAATCATGAATGTTTTTCCAGATCCTGGAGCATGTGCCAGGATGCAACCACCTGGTTCTTCTGTCACTAAATTTCTTGCCAAGAAATGGAAGCCCTCAACTTGATGGGGCTTCATTTTCTTAAAATGCCTTGGATGCACATGTATTTCAGCTGCAGTAAAATCATCTTCAGAGAAGTTAAGTCCAGAGAAGGCAACTTCAGTTTTGTCTCCATCCTTGATATTTCTAGCTTCAGAAGTGTAAGTCCGTGTACTCTTTGTGCTCTACAATGAATAAGCAAATAAACCGCCAAGGTAATAAAAAATATCCATATTGACACTTCTGAAAAGAAAATAAGGTAAAACATCTCCAAAAATTTTGCAGCCACACAACTTAACTAAAAATCATGTTAAGCACGCACATGCATGCTGGTTCTGTTGGATATCACATGGAACTTCCAGAAGAAGATTGTTCCAGTTAGGTCTAAATGAAATGCAAAATTGTTGATGTTTTAGCATTTTTTTTCAATGGATTAAACCATCAAAAGACATACCTTGAATAGCATGTTATAAGGGATAGAAATAAGGTAATTGGCTTTTAAGAGAAATAGGGGTTCACCAATATCCTCACTTTATTAAGAAGGTTGGGAAATAACCTACATTATGTTCATTTTCTTTTCTTTTTCTGGAAGGAATCTATTGGGAAGGACAATGTCTCAGATAAAAGAAGTGCTTTTTACTGGAGGATTACATTTACACTGTAGAACAACATTCTTCATTAACCTTTTCTATAATTTTTTTGGATAGATTAAAACTTTTTATTGCTCAAGAGAAATGTTGGTAAAAAGAGGTGGTTAGCCTCTCTAACCACTGAAAGCATTACAGTTACAGTTTCCTTAGATAGACCACCAGTACACTGGATCCTTTCCAACCCCTTGCCTTACCAACCCATCTGCCAGTTCAGCAGCCATAGGTACCCATTTTACTGTTACTCCCAGATCGTAACTGCCTCAGTTCTCTTATAATGTGTCATATTTCCATGGTCTGTCCTGATTAACCATTAACCACCCAGTTACAACACGTCAGTCACCCTTAACAATGATATTCCTAAATTTCACTGATTTATCCCTTCTGAGACCTTGAAGGATTGCCCATGCTTCGGCCTTGGTGGAATCTCCTATCTATAGGCCCTGAATGTATTGCCCTTCACTTTTATTTCGCTCATCTTTGTATGCTCTGTACTCATTATATTTCTTTTATCATTAACCAATAATAAAATATAGATAAACAACATTTATCAAAAAAAATATAGATAAACAACTAGTGCTGCTTTAAGTCATATGTATAAATAAGATGCAAAACATTGTAACTGTCCTCACATATTCTACAAGAATTTTGTGAGGCAGTTAATAATCTTTTCCTTTATTCTTCAAATGGTACAAAGTTGTAGAATTACTTTATGCCACTTTTAGAGCTAATTGGTCCAGCCAGCTAGAATGTATTGGGTCATTCTGAAAACACCTTCCTCCCCCACACTAGAAGGGAAAAAAATTTGATCAGTGAGGACTGAGGAATACTATTTAATGATATTCTCAAATAAGACATTACTTCCTAGTTTTTTTTTATCAATAACTTCAATTTTATTAATCTGAAAAGAAAGTGGTAAGTACAGACTGTTAAAACAGTTTAAGTTCTTTTTTTTTTTTGATCAATAACAACAAATTTCATTAAATAGGAATAAGCTTACAAAAAGGGGAGTTAAAGTATCTTAACTCCCCAGAGAATGGTTAAGCACCCAAGCTGAAAAAGAACAAAACAATTACAACTGAGCCCAGAACCCAGAAATCCTATTCACTGCTTGCCTAGCCAATCCATCAGCAAAGGAGTTTGCACTTCTCTTTACCCAATTACAACTGAACTTCCATATTCTTGGTCAACCATTTGAATTTTCTCTTCTCATTACTGTAACTCCAAAGCTTAGAATTGTCTTCTTTTAGCCAGTTCACTACCACCACAGAAAACCCAAATCCCTTACAATTGTGCCCAAAACAATGAATCTCTCTCCACCCCTTGCCTAGCTAATGAATCAGCTATGGCATTTGCACTCCGCTTGACCCACCCTGTCCTTACTTCCATTTCTCTAGTTAACCATCTGAATTTCTTCCTTTCATTATTGTACATCTACATTTTCATTCCCTCATCCTGTAGCCAGTTGATCACCAATTTTGAGTCTCCCTCCACGCTTAGTTTACTGATGTGCAGAATTTTCACCCTTTGTATGCCTTCCATTACAGCCATGACTTCTGCCCTCAATGAGTCTCCTTCCCCTGCCGTCCCAGAATATAGTGCAATAATTCTGCCCTTTTCATCTCTAAATATACCTCCAATGCCGGAGGGACCTGGATTCCTTATGCTACTACCATCGAAATTTAATTTAATAAAGCCCCTATCCGGTGGGCTCCAATGATGAATTGTGATAGCCTTAACAGTAGAAGAATCCGCCACTGCCCTCCAGTTCCTCAATATATCAGTTGCTGCAACACTAGAGAAATCTTTCAGGGACTTCAGCCAGTGCACCACTTTAAATTCGATTGCTTCAAAAATTTCTTTTTTAGTTCTTGCTTTATCCAAGAAGGTTCTTGAGTTCCGCTCTTCCCAAATCGTCCACAAGGTAGCAGTTCTTATACACCTCCTCATAGTTCTCCCTTTCTTTTTTGGCCATGAAAACGCAATTGCATCAAACATGCTTCGTATGCTCACAGGAAGGATCCACCTGCACCCAAACAAAGAGAAGCACCATTCCCAAACCAAAGTGGTAAAAGAACAAGAGACAAATAAGTTCTAATATTTAATCCTAGCCTTCGGGGCCTTTAGCTTCCTATGAAAGAACATTCCTTTCCATCTCACTCTAGGGCTCTCTCCTTCCCACCAATCCTTAACTTTTTGTATAAACCCTGGATGATTCAACCACATATTTTCAAACCTAAAAGGGGTAGGGCCCATGAAGGAGTGTTATCAAACATTACTTCCTAGTGTCATCATACATTTTATTACAAATTACAAATTTAGAATGCGCATAGGGAGCTTTCAATGAAGGAGGTCAGAGGAAGATTAGTTTATTCAAATTTCAAATGTTAAAGGCTCAATTCTTGGCTAGTTTTTTTTTTTTTTTTTTAAATCAGTAACAAACAAGAATTTTATTGGGGGAGATGATATCTTGGTTACTCGCTTGCAGTCATCGTTCATCTTTTCTCTGCATCAGTGCATCAGGCAGGATCAGCTCCCTCCTAAAAGGAATGGCAAAGCTCAACTTTGACAGATGTTCAATTAGCAACCTGGAGCAACATCTACAATTTGATCTCTTTCAACACTGTTTTAAGCAACATCTACAATTTGATCTCCAAAACATTTGAATGGGCCTCTTATGTTTGTCTCGGATAGTGATACCAATTCCAAAAATTCCAGGTTACCATGAAAGTATCCATCAACCTTTACTCCTTTCTTTTATTCCTTGCAAAAACCTTTACACCTTTGTGAATCTTATATGACATTCAACATCAATAAGAAGCAAGAAGCCAAGGAAAGAGAGGATCAGAAATGGGAGAGTTTATCATGGCAACAAGCTGGAGAAGGTCCTTGAAGGTTGAGGCTAAGCAGTTTCCTTTTGAAAGCTTTAGGGTGAAAGGGAAGAAAGCTCTGAAAATCAGAGAACTAAACAAGGCCATGGTATTACTGGTCGGGAAAGAAGTTGTAGTTTGGTTCCGGACATTCTTGGAGAAAGCAGTTCAGGTAAGTTGAAAGTTAGAGTGCAAAGAATCAAAAGAGGTTAATGGTAGGAGATTTGTAGCAGAGAGGAGAAAGAACACTAGAGGAAGGTTTGTGGCTTTGCTGGAGTTTTTTGGGGAAGGAAAAAAACGAATGGTTTGTTTTCCTAAAGGAAAGTTTGGGATTGGATGGAAAGAAGTGTCAAATGTTTTGAAGGACTTCTTTACCCGAGAGGGATTTGGAGAAGGTAGCAGCTCTGAGAAGGAAGAACATTTACAGGTAGGGAATGGTGTTGGTGGAGCTAGGAAACAAGAGCTTCAGACAGAGGTTGAAGGTGTACAAATTCTGGGTAAAGCAGCAAAAGATTGCAGAATGGTATGCAATGAGCTCAAGAACAAGTGGGAGAAAAAGTTTATAGTAACTTCTACAGTACCACCGAAAAACTGGAGGACAGTTGCAGAAGAGTTGTTAAAGAAGTTAAACTTGAACTGTACTATCATCTTAATCCCCTTTGAGTCTTGTAAGGCCTTGCTTGAGGTAGTTGGAGAGGAGTTGCAACTCTGTGCTTTGAGTTGTAAATTGAACTCAGCTTCTGTATCTATCACAAAATGGATGCCTCATTCAAACTCTAAGGATCTGCATGCAAGGGACAAAGTAATAGTTCGGATATTGGGTCTGTCGTTTCATCTTTGGACCTCAGAGGTGTTTGATTCTATAGCTGCTCTCTGTAAGGCAAGACTAGAAGGTTCCTTTGTGGAAGGCCTCCACTCAGCTGCAATTTGCTTGAGTAATGTGCATCTAGAAGATATCCCTCGTTCAGTAAAACTGATGGTTGATGGAGTGTTCTATGTATCCTGCCTGGTCACAGCCATTGAAGTTGCCTTGTGGAGTGAGGGGAGAAGGAAGGAGGATGAGAAGGTTGAAGAAGAGAGGCTATGTGGAAGCAAGGGATTGGTGTATTCAAATCTGGCTGACATTTACACTAAAATGGTATTCTTGGGAAAGGATATCTCAAAAGGAAAGTTACCAGCAACCAAGGGGAAAGAGCCATTAGGGGAAGAGGAAAAGGTGGTGAGATACAGATCTTATGCTCAAGTTCTGACAGAAAGAGGAGGTAGGGAGAAGGCTACTTGACAGGTTTCACCAACTAAGAGGGGTTCTAGTCAAGGTGGAGAGAAAGGACTGAAACTTTCTTTAAAAAAGCAAGGGGGTAAGGTAGTAAGAGAAGAGGGCCATGTGGGCACAAGTAGAGAGGGAACTTGTCTTAGCCACAGGAAGAGTTGTTCTAATGGGCCTAAAAAGAGTTTTACTGCAGTCCATAAGAGGGCATTTGGGATGGGCCGAGTTACATCAAAGGCTGATTCTCAACAGGCCCTTAAAGGTGTGTTTGGGTCCGGCCCAGTCAACCCATTTAATTTTAAGTCATGTGACCACTTAAGTGGTCACGTGGGTCATCTAAAGGGACTGATGATGGACACTAACTTTGGTCCATCATCTTCTCCGATTCGAAGAGACGCAGGGAAGGTAGGTCCTGGGAGTTTCAGCTCGTTGCAGTGGTGACCTGTGTCAGCACCGGAGCTGGGCTTGGCGGAAAGACGTAATCCAAGAAACAAAAGAGCCGGTTTAACAGGGGGTGTAGCAGAGGAGGACGATTTTCTGGAACTCAGTGAGGAAGATTCTGAGCTTGATGAATCTGAAACTTCAAGTATTGGGAGTGTTCGACCAGAGAAATCCCTTGGGTTTCAAGGGGATGAAAGTTTCGGCACAGCATGGCTTTTCTTGGAGGAAGACAAAGGCAAAAAAGATGACAGTGAGACTGTTATCATCACCTCTGAAGCTGACTTGGAGGTGGGTAGGGAAGAAGAGATGCCAACCAGCCTGGGTATTGGACACTGCCTGGGGATCCGGAAGCTATCTCGAGGTCTCAACAAGTGCAGGGTGTTGCAGTTTTAGTTTCTAGCTGTTCTTCTGAGCAAAGCAGGGGTGTAACCAGTAAGGGGGCGTCGATTTCTCAAGTTCAGCTGCCCATTCGACCTCAGTCTAACACCAAACCTCTGGAAACTAGATTTTGTAGGTCTAGTCCCAAGACAAAAACTTTCTATGGAAGTCCTTCAACAAAACCCTCCTCTCCAGGTATGTTAGTCTTTGATTTTAAGAATACTAATGAGTCTTCTGTGAGTACAACAGAGTTCATCCAGTCCCTTCCATTGTCTGCCACAATCCAGCAGGTTCTGGTTAGAGACAAGGAAGAAGGGTTTAATGGAGGGTGTATGGAGGCTGAATGGAAGGCACAAGGTGATAAAATCTAGGATTTAGTCTGTGATTCCTTTGAGGAGCTGACTAGGAGGGAGGCAGAAGATGGATACACTGAGGAAGGCTTGAATCTACAGGAGGCTAGCCAAAGAAAAGGGAATGAAAGGAATGAGGGTGAGGGAATGGGGAAGCAACCAATTACTCAAGTGGCTGAAGAGATGGGCTTGAAACTGAAAGAAGTAGTGTGTTATAGTGTATTCCAAAAAGAAGGGGAAGAAGGAAAAAGATTGTCCAAGAAAGAGAAAGCTTTCAGAGGTAGAAAGATTAAAATCAGATGTGGCAGCAGGCTTAGAGTTCAGTGCCAGGGGGGAAAGAAGGAAAGGAACCAAGTAAGGGAGGGTGGTGTCTAGGGTGGAAATTTAAGTAAGCCAATGAAGATACTGAGTTGCAATGTCAGAGGGTTGGGGAGTGCTAGGAAAAGGAGGGTAATAAAGGATTTGATTAGAAAGGAAAACCCGGATATAGTCTTGCTTCAAGAAACAAAAGTGGCAGTTTGGGATAGTGATGAGACCAAAAAGAACCCTATTTTTATCCCCTAATATTCACTCTTTTACATTTATTTAGCACTTATATGGACTCATTACTCTTGTATTTCGATTCAGGGTAATAAAGAAGGCAATTGGAAGAAAACAGGGCAAATCAGGTGATTTTGCACAGTTTCAGCGACAGTCAGTAATCTGGGCCTAACTCTCAATTCCGGACTCCAAATTGGACAATTCAAGAAGCATTAGAAAGATTAAAGGAAGGCCCACAACTTTTATGTTTTGGGTTTCTACAGATTCGGCCCGAATCGAGTACGAAAACGAGCCCGAAATCGGAGCAAGTTCGTAGCCAGGCCCATTTCACAACTTAAGCCCAACTCGCAGAAGTACCTTGAAGCAACCCAACTCGAATTCAAGAGTTAAGAGTCCGAATTTCGAATGTAATCTCCAAGGATAGAGTCTTATCAGATCTAAAGTCTTGAATGTAATCCTAGAGAAATAAGAAGATTGAAATTAGATCATTAGATAAGAGATAGGATAGGATTAGTTCAAAGAAGATCAAGACTCCCTAAAGATAAGATGATCTCCTAGAAGGAGTTGGAAAACAGCCCTCTCCTTTGGCTATATAAAGAGGGGGGCGAACCAGCTCTAGCATCACTCATTCCAAGATCCAAGAGATCATCAAGAGGCCAAGAAGCTCAAGAAAGCAGTTCGGCTATGGAGAAGAAAGGCATGGAGATTGCGCAGATCATGAGTAGCTAAGCTTCTTTTTCTGGTTCAAGGGGGGAGGTTCGATTGTGTCATTGTGAGGTTCTGTAGTTACTTTATTTTCTTGCTTTCTAATTCAAGTATTCATTGATTCTTGTGCATATTTTTATTGGTTGTTGATGTTAATTAGTTGACAAACTGAATTAATGTTGATCTTCCTACTACTATCCATGATTTCGGTGATCCGTAATTGTCACGAATAATGGTGCAAGTAGCAATTAGGTTGATTTCTTTTTGGGTCAATTGTTCGTGACAGCCTTTGACCAATGTTTTAACATGATTCAACCTAAAGGAATCGATGGAACAAGATTCAGTAATTGCAGCTATCTCAATTATTGTTATTTTGGTTCAACTATTTTCACAAATCTTAATGCTATCACTGTTTAATATGGACGCTATCGTACCCAGTTGAGTGGTGATAAGTGTTGACCAGATAGGAAATGGGTAAGAAGTGTGTGGTGCTCTAAAGGTGTAGGGTAGTCTTTTCTGCCGTCATGCGGGGCTTCAGGAGGTATAGTGACTTTGTGGAGGAAAGAGGTGATGGAGCCTATGGAAGAGCTAATAGGTTGGTTTACGGTTTCTTTGAAATTTAAAGATGTGGGAGAAGAGTTTACTTGGGTTTTGACGAATGTCTATGGCCCGAATAGATATGGAGAGAGAGGCGAAATGTGGGAAGAGCTCTATGATATAAGGGGTCTGTGGGAGGGTCCGTGGTTTTTAGGTGGGGATTTTAACGTGATTAGGTTTACAAATGAGACCAATAACCCCAATCAAGCGATCACAAATAACATTTAGAGATTCAATGAGTTTATTATTGAGTGCGGCTTGTTAGAAATCCCCATCCAACAAGCTGTCTTCACTTGGTCCAACCTACAATCTAACCCGAGATGCTCTAGGCTGGATAGGTTCATCTTTAGTTCAGATTGGGGAGAACATCGGTTAGGTCTGTCAGCTAGGGTCCTGCCAAGAGTCACTTCAGATCATTGGCCGATAAGCATTAGAACTAGGAATTTCTTGAGTGGGCCTAAACCCTTCGAATTTGAAAATATGTGGTTAACACATCCAGACTTTACCCTTAAAGTTAAAGAGTGGTGGAGTGAAGAAGTGGTGGGTACCCTTGGGAAGGGTGTCAAATTTCACAGGAAAATTCAAAGGCTAAAAGGTAAATTAAAGAGTGGAACAAGGAGAATTTCAGGAGAGCAGAGGAGAAGAAATTAAGTGTTATTTCCCAGATTGAACTTTTGGATGAAAAAGAACACAACTCTCTCTCAGAAGAAGAAAGGACCTTAAGATGGACTCTGAACAAGGAGTTGGAAGAGATAGTGCTAAGGGGAAGAGATGTGTTGGAGACAAAAATCAAGACATCAATGGATTAAGGAAGGGGATGGTAATACTAAATTTTTCCATGCAATCGCTAATGGAAGGAGAAAAAACTTCGTGGAAAAGTTAGAGATCAATGGTGAAGTTGTGGATGATCAAGAGGAGATTACTAATGTTTTCACGAATCATTTCAAGGCAATTTACAAAAGGCAGGGGGATGTGAGGCTTAGAGTGGATGGGTTAGAGTGGCCTAGATTGGACTCAGAGGTGGCAATTCAGTTGGAAAAGGATTTTGAATTAAAGAAATAAAGGGAGTTGTGTTTTCAATGGATAGTTCTAAAGCTCTTGGACCTGACCGTTTCACTATGGCTTTCTTTCAGGATTGTTGGGATATAATCAAGTTAGATTTGTTGGTAGTATTTGAGGAGCTCCTGGACCTGACACTTTCACTGGAGATCCCTCAAAGGCTAGAAACTTGAAAGGAGTAATAAAGGGGGTCTTTTGTAGTGTGGATGAGAAATTGGTGGGTGTGGACTGGTCCACACCACACCCTGTGGCAGGGACCAATCCACACCACACCACAGTCCACAGCTATTCTGAACTGTGGGCAAATTGTGTGGACTGGACCAGTCCACACCCACAGTGGCGTTCTGTAGACGTGATGTGGACCAGTCCACACCACACTTTTTTATTTCATGTATCTCATATACATTTTATGAATGATCTACACCAACATTTTAAAAAATGACCCAGAAACGAAATCATTCTGGCCACCGGTTTCTGGGTCGACGGTCCGACCGTCCAGTTCAAACGGATGGCCCATTCTGACAAACAAATTAAAAAATAAAAAATAATTAAAAATAAAAACAATAAAAAAACGCTGAACGGGTCAACGGTTCGACCGCTCGGGTTAACGGGTGGTTGACTTTTTCAATGGTTTTTGGCCAAAAACCGGGTTTGGGGTAAAACGGAACCGCTCGCCTGGACGGTTCCCAGGCCAAACGGTCCGACCATCCGAGTTAACGGCGGTTTCAAAACCTTGATCTACACAATTAATCATAATTATCTAATTTTTGCATTTTATAAGATAAATATATTGAAAAATGTATCAATGAATTAATATTAACCAATAAATATTAATTTTTTTATAAAAACTATAGTAAAATAATTAAAACTTTAAAAAATATATTTTAAATATTTAAAATATTATTTTATTGATAAAACATTAAAATTTTAAAAATTAAAAAAAAAATTAAGTAAAATAATTAATATTTTATTAACAAAAATATTAAAATGTGAAATAGACTAGGGTTTTAGCCTTTGAGGGAAAGTGTGAAGTAGGGGATCAAAAATCAAGTGTGAATGGTCCCTAACCACGAGATTTTACCATGGATGAGAAATTGGGGTGTGGACGGTCCATGCGCAGACCGGTCCCGTCCACAACCTGCAGAACGGGTGTTCAGCCTGTGGACGGGACCGATGTCCACAAGATGAACACGGTGTCGAACATTGCCAAAGTTGTTTGAATGTGTGTCGAAGATGAAGGTCAATTCTCCTTTGTTTACAAGAAGATAGTGGGAGATAAGGTTACATTCCTGGTTCTGTATGTAGATGACATCCGGGAATGATGTAGGGATGTTAAATACAGTGAAAGTGTGGCTTTCACAGCAATTCTCCATGAAAAATCTTGGAGAAGCCTCCTACATCTTGGGTCTTCGACTCTGTAGAGATAGATCGAACAAAATAACAGGATTATCCCAATCTACTTACATTGACAAAATTGTCAAAAAAAAAGTATGGAGAACTCTAAGAAAAGAAACGTTCCTTTCAAACACGGAGTCACTCTCTCCAAGGGTATGTCTCCCAAGACTCCCGAGGAGATTGAGGGCATGAGAGAGGTTCCCTATGCCTCAGCCATAGGGAGTATCATGTATGCCATGCTGTGCACTCGGCCTGACATTGCTCAGACAGTGAGTGTGGTAAGTAGGTTTCAATCTAACCCAGGTCAAGAGCACTAGACAGCTGTGAAAAACATACTCAAGTACCTTCAAAGGACAAAAGAGTTTTGTCTAGTATTCGATGGTAGTTCACTACAGATCCAGGGGTATATAGATGTCGATTTCCAGTCAGACCCAAATGATAGAAAGTCTACATCTGGTTACATCTTTACAATGGGGTCCTGTGTAGCTAGCTGGAAGAGCAGCAAATAGGGGTCCACCACAGATTCCACAACCGAAGCCGAATACATTGCCGCAAGTGAAGCTGCCAAGGAAGCCGTTTGGATGAAGAAGTTCATTCAAGAATTGGGAGTAGTTCCGTCCAACACATCACCCATCCCACTGTGTGTGACAACACTGGAGCCATTGCTCAGGCTAAGGAGCCACAAGACCACTCGAAGTCAAAGCACATCGAGAGGAAGTACCATGTACTGCGGGAGATTGTTGGTAGAGGGGACGTCCAGATTCATCGGGTAGCGCCAGCGGAGAATGTAGCAGACCAATTAACTAAGCCACTGACACAAAAAGTGTTTGAGAAACACGTGGAAAGTATGGGACTCCGGCTTGTACATGATTGGACTTAAGTGCAAGTGGGAGCTGTTAGACAGTGTATTCCCTTAGCTCCAATCGGATTGATGTACTTATTGACATTTATTGTAAATGAATAAAGTGCATAATTGATTCATGTTATTTTGGTGTGTTTTTGTGTAATACCCTTAAACTGGACACCGACTCGTGTTAGTTTAGAACCTTCATAGCCATTGGATAGATCTGGAGAGATTTATCCTGCCAAGGCTGACACTGATGTGTCACCAAGTGGGTTGGGGTGGCTTGTCTCAACTGCCAAGGTGAGACCTGAGGTACATGCAATGCGGGCTTTCTTGAAACCCTGAACCGGACCAGAATTCCAGTATGGCACTGCACTAGGTCTCGGATTGGGCTATCTTTGATATGCCAATCAATGAGATCCTTAGTGGGGTCAAAACTTGGGTATGTTGGGACAATTTGATAATTCACCTGAGTGGGTGATCATAGTGACAAGATCAGCCCCTTTGTCGGACAAAGTGAATGATCGGGGAATGCACTCTTTATGATGGAAACCTAAACTATCGGTAGTTGATTGCAAACTTGTTGAAATTTGTTTTGCAAAATATATTTATATAGAGATATACTTATATATTATGGTTTCACAAAATGTTAGCAAAAGGTTTTAATTCCCCGGATCTATGCGAGTAGATAGTGCAACATTGTACCTTGCAGCCAAGGGAAAGGTCCTCTCTTGTCGAGCAGTGTTTRAYCATTAAGGGCTGAGAGGTTAAGTGTAAAACCATTGAGGGTAATACCTGATGGGCAAATCTTGCATCTACCCACAATCCTTGGGCCTTCATAAGGTGGCTGGACCCAAGGACAATTTAGTGTAAATGTTGGGCCCATTAAGAGCTCATACTGATAGACTCAAGGGTTCACTGTGTTCTGCAGTGAATTTGGCCAGGCCTTGTAACAGAGGCTGGGTTGAACCCATGTGGCTGATGTGTAGATCAATACTAGGGTCTCACGCCATACAAAGAGAGCCAAACTAGCCAGCACTTAAAGGGAAAGTGAGCTATGTGACTAAATGGCAAGTCCATTTCGAACTGGGCTTAAGTGAGTTAATTAAAAAAGGGGCGAATTCTGATTTATAATTTGATCAGGATTAGCTAAAGGATAAGATAAGTCTTATCCATTTAAGAGTCCAGATCCAAATATCAGATTTGGATCAAGAAACTGTCTCCTAATTGGATTAGGAGGCTGATCCAAAGAAGTCTATAAATAGAGGGCAAATTCATCAGTTTGATGCACTCAGAAATCTGCAAAATTCCCTTCCAGCTCTTGCCGCCCCTACCCTGTTCGATCTGGTCAAGAATAGTTCTTGATATTGTTTCTTGCTAGAAGAAATAATTTAAAGTCATGCTCACCAGCCCCTTGCCTGATTCTTGCTGAAGAATTAGGGTTCTTGTTGAAGAACCATCCTGCTGATCCTACCTCACCATAAGCTGTGTCATCTTTAGTTACTGCTATTCCGTATCAGGTATATCCCTCTCCCTCTTTTGGTTTCAGATCTGGTCCGGTTTTGTTTCAAGAACAAACCTTGAAAATGCAGTTTTCTAAATTACGGAATACGATTCCCTGATGGGAATATGATTCCCATCCCTTCAAGGAAACTCTTAGGTGGTAATAGGTCGGATGTTCCAGGTCTCTTAGGGACCAAATTAGAGAGGTTTGAGTATTACAATTCAATACGAAGAACTTGTTCACATGGGTTTCAAGATCAGTTAATTCCCTTTTCGATATATTAGTCATAAGTGTGTGTTGATCTGAGGGTTGACCGATTTTTGAAGTTTCAATTGTTCTTTTGTTTTTGATTGTTGTACAGGATGGCTCTTTAGATGGAAACTCATGGTTGTGGTGGAATGATCTCTCTTTGTCATTGGGAATGAGAGTATATTCTTAGTTATATGGAGTTCACTAGTGTAATTAGCCTAAAGCTACTATTTTTTACATATTAATATGCACTACAGCAGATTATTTTTTATTGGTAATTGTAGAGAACACTGATGTGGGCCCCACAGCTATGGTCCCCCTGTGTTCGTAGGGTAGAATGTGTTCTAGTCATCCTAGGGTTAGTTGGTGGTCAGTTGGTTATTTCAGTTGTTATTTATTTCAGTTTTATTTTRTTCYATTTRTTATGTAAATACTAAGGGCAGATCTGTCCTTTCCATGTAATGAGCATAACCTATAAATACTAAATAGAAGTGGCGGTGGCAGAACATAGATTCTGTCCCTCC
>NW_010729172.1:884806-911399 GCF_000365185.1 Nelumbo nucifera
GGGGGTCCTAGATACTTCATTGGCCATCCACTTTGTAAACAACCTAATTCCCCTGCCCAAAGTTGACCTCTTCCTGGTCTAGGTGATCTCCACCTCTGTTCTACTCTTTTCACCAAAAACCTCCCATTCCTTTCTTCCTAAACAGTCCATAACATAGCTGCTCTCATTGCTTTCAACATAATTCTTCCCCTTCTCTTTGGCTGTCTTAGGAAATTTGGATCAAAAAGACCTACCACATCTTGTGGAGGAGTCCATGTGCACCCAAAAAGAGAACAAAGATGCCCCCATATACAAAGTACAAAAGGATAGATTAAAAAAATATGGGAAATGGTTTCACCATTGTTTTTGCAGAGAAAGCACATCTGAGGGGATAAGCACTTATTTGGCCTTCGTTTCTGCATCATATCATAGGTGTTAATCTTTCCAAGGAAGGTTTCCCAACAAAGAGCCTGAATTTTTGGAGGGATTGGCTTACTCCAAATTTCTTTCACAGAGAAATTCACCACCAAGGTAGAAGGCTGAACTAAGAAATTAAAAAAGAAGCACAGATGAACAAGCCATCTGGAGAAATGGACCAAACCTTGTTGTCCTCCACGTTTTAATCCAAAAAAGATAGACTCAAGTCTAGCCAAAAGAAGAATGAGAAATTCAAAATTCACACTCTACTTCCCTAAAGCCCCTTCTAAACCCAAGATCCCAATTTAAACCCAATACAGAGAAATTCACAAACTTGGAGATGGGTTCAAATTTGTAGCAGGATAGTGCATAAAGCGTAGGAAAATGAACCTTTAGTGGTGCTCACCTATCCAAATTCCAAAGGTCCTCCCATAACAAAACTCTCAATCCATTACCCACATCATACCTGATTAGATTAATGTAGGAGGGATATACCTCAAAAATTGCTTCCCCAGGGGAGAATGAAGTTGCATTTGTAGCTACCTTTGCATCCCAACCGTTGCTCAATCAACCATGAATGCTTTCAATTACCTTGTGCCAGAGCCTATCACTTTCTAAGGGATACCTCCACAACTATTTTCCTAAGAGGGCTAATTTTTTTTTAAATTATATTTCCCACTTCAAGCTCGCCCTTTTCTTTGGGTTTACTAACTTGTTCCCATTTCACCAAGTGGTCTCTCCTCCCATCACCCAGTCCCACAGTAAATCTCTCATTAACTTTTCTAGTTGCCTAGCAATTTTAGAAGGGATATGAAATGTGGACAAAAAGTATATCAGAAGGTTAGCTAATGTGGCTTTAATCAAAGTTATCTTCCCACCCAAAGAAAAGTAATTTCTAGTTGCATGGCCCCAAATATGTAGACCAAAGGATAGAGGTCTATAGGTCTTTTCATTGTCTCATGAACTAAGCACTGCTAAGCAAATAATTGGTGTTTAGTGGTAGAGAATGAACCTTGGTCACAAGTGATTAGAAGTAAATATAGGCAAATGGAAATGGATTGGGAAATGCATCCAGTGCTTAGCCCATATTGGTCTAGTGTCTTGAAAAGTATAATGAAGATTCAGGAGGAGCTCTCCGGATTCATAACCTTCAAATCAGCAATGACTCACATATTCTGTTAAGGACTTTTGGAGTGGTGCATGGTGATAGACCCTTAATTCTGTACTTTCTAAGCAATTTTTCTTGTAATAAATCAGAACTCTACCATCAAGGATTTCTATGTAGTGGATGCCCTCATGCCCAAGTGATATGGACTCCATGCTTTGAACAACAAGCTTATGGTTCTGAGTTAGATATTTCAACATCGTTGCTAGCACACTGAAGCCATTCAAATATTCCAGTAGAGTTAGATGCATGTTTCTGGATAGATCAGAGTGGTCTGCTACAACCACCTCACTTAGGGGGGCCAAGTATCACTACCCTCAAAGTACAGGGTGGCAGTTTGTAATTTACCAAAAAATAGCCCAGTCTGATGGCAAGTTCTTATACCTGTTGCAAAGCTAATAAAAATACAATCAATGTCCTTTGCCCCCCACCCCCACCCCACCCACAGACAAAAAAAAAAAAAGCAAAAAAAGAGAAAAGAAAAGAAAGCAGCAGCAAATGGTTTCTGTTTTTATGTTAATGCCAGTGTTTTAAAAGGCGTGGAAGGCATACGCCTGGAGGTGCGCCTCCAGATGAGGCGCTCCCAAAACTCCCTAAGGTGTATGCCAAAGGTGCTGACACCTCTGAGGCGTATGCCTCAGGTGCAAGAGGTGTATGCCTCATACGCTTTTTTCATGAGGCATGCTAGAGGCATACACCTCATGCGCCTCATGCACACCTCATATAAAAAGACAAAAAAGAAAAAAGAGAAAAAGGAAAGGAAAAGAAGAAAAGAAAGGGAAGGGAAAGAAAAATGTTAGTGTCGACTATACAGGGGCAGATTAGTCTTTTTGTTTATGTTTAGTATGAGGTGTAATGTTGAGTTAAGTGATGTGTCCCATACTTAAGTAGGGGCACAAGAGTCAATTTGTGTTTAATATAGAAAACTATAAATATAACCTGGCCGACTAGAGAGGTGTGATTTTTCTCTCTAGTTCGAACCAGTCTTTCTTTCTTCTCTCCTTCTTTTCACTCCTCTTTTCCTCTCTCTTCTCTCCTCTTTCTATCTTTCCTTTCTCTTGTATTCTGAAACTAACAGATATACAGATCTGAACTTTATCATGGTATCAGAGCTAGGTTAAATCAGTTCAGATCTCTATAGTCTTCTGCACACCCTAGTTTAGTATTTTGCAGATTTTTCTTAGGCTTCTTGGAGTTTGACAAAAAGGCTGAAAAGGAGTGGTCGTTTTTTCCTTCTGAAGGTTTTAATGCCTCAAATTGATTGTGGTGTGGTGGTTTCAGGTGGCTGGTAGGAAACCCTCTAATTGATGGACCGAAGAGGGCTGCTACAGTAGTTTCGTGGTCTATGTTCAGATGTGTGGTTCAGATAGGTGGGTTGAAGATCTAGTATCAAATGTGTGGAGTGTTGGTGTGATGTTTTTGTGTGGTGCCAAAAGTGGAGAACAGTGGTGATTACCATTGCTGAAACCTGTGATAGTGAATGCTTCAGCAATGGTCAGCCGTAGGAGTGATACAGTGGTGATCGTTCAGCTATAAGAGTGTAGTGTGGTGATTGTTGGTAAGGTAGGGTAACATATCAGTGTGAAGAAAAAAAAATTATGGCAGCTATGGGAGACAGTAGTGAACACTAGTCTGTTATGATTCCCCCTGATTACTTGAATGTGCAAATGACCTCCATCAAACTGAATGGAGAGAATTGCGGTGCATTGGGCTAAATCTGTTGAAGTGTTTCTCAAAGCTAAGAAGAAAATAAACATGTGAGAGAAGACAAACCCCTAATTGACTCTCAGGAGTATAGTGATTGGGAACAAGAAGATGCACAGTTTATGACTTGGTTAGGGAACAACATGGAACCTAAGATTAGTGTGAACTTCATGTTCTTAGACACAACCAAAGGAGATTGGGGATCATGCAAAGAAGCTTTACTCAGGGCAGGACAATACCACTAGAGTATACCAGCTCTATCAAGAATATTTTAATTTGCAACAGGGTAATCAGAGTCTTAAGGAGTACTATGCTAGTCTGAGGAATCTAAGGAATGAGTTGAATGTGTATCACCCTCTTACATCTGATGTCAAAACTCAGCAACAACAGAGAGAGCAGCTTGATGTAACCAGATTTTTAGTGGGATTGAAGTCTGAATATGAACCGGTGAGAGCACAAATAATAGGTGGGTCTGCCCTCCCTTCACTTGAAGAGGTGTTTGCCCATCTCCAGAGGATTTCCGTTGGACCTCTGGAGAACCCCACCAAATCAGATAGGTTTTCTTTTGTAGTGACAAGAGGGGGAGGTCATGGTGGTAGAGGTGTAACTCATCAGGTTCAGCCAAGATGTGGTAGAGGTGGACACATGTACAATCGTGGTGGTGGGCGTGTTGGAGGTCGAGATTTAGGGGGAGCTTGTGGTAGAGGACGTAGTAATGGTCCGAGAAGGTGTACACATTGTGGTATGGATGGACATACTGTTAATTTTTGCTATGATCTACATGGCCTACCTTCAACCTGGGCAAACCATGTAGTGGCTAGTGGTGGTATGGGACAAGAGAGCCAATAGGTCAATCAGACACCTCCATCTACGGATGCCTCCGAGCAAGAGATGATGGTATTTCACGTAATGAATATGAGCGGTTGATCCGGGCTAGTTCTCAGCCGAGTACAGCTACGCTTGCCCACTCAGGTATGGCTTGTCTGGCATCCAAACCCTCCCATTGGATCATTGATTCTAGAGCTTCCGATCATATGACTGAGACTCCAAGTGTGTTCTCTTCTCTTTCTTCATCCTCTACAACCCACACTGTTACCCTTGCTAATGGTTCCACTTCTTCCATATGTGGTATCGGTAATGTTAACACTGGTTCATTTTCTTTGTCTTCAGTTTTGTATGTTCCCAAGTTCCCTTTTAATCTTATGTCTGTTAGTAAATTGACCAAGTCCCTTAATTGCTCTACCACCTTTTACCCTTCATCTTGTGTCTTTCAGGATCTCAAGATGGGGATAAAGATTGGTAAAGGACATGAAGTTGGTGGATTGTATTATCTTGATAGTGGTGGTGGTTCGTCAACAGCTCTTGAGTTGTCTCTTTCTCCTCTTTAGTGGCACTACAGACTTAGTCATCTGTCTCTTAAAGCTCTTAAGCAACTTTTTCCAACATTGAATTGTCTTTCTACTTTGGATTGTGAGTCATGTTAGTATGGGAAACGTCATCGGGTTCCCTTTAGTCTTAGAGTCGATAGCCGTATGTCAAGTCCTTTTTCTTTGGTCCATTCGGACATTTGGGGTCCAAATAAAATAGTGTCACAAAATGGTTACAAGTACTTTGTTATTTTTGTTGATGATTATTCAAGGATGACAATGGCTTTATCTTATAAAAGAAATGAGTGAATTATTTTCAATCTTCCAAAAGTTTCATGCTGAAATTCGCACTCAATTTGGTGTCCATACTAAGATCCTGCGCTCCGATAATGGCCAAGAATATTTTTATTCGCCTTTTCAGCAATATTAAGAACAACATGGTATTATTCAACAAACCTCTTGCTCTTACACCCCTTAACAAAATGGGGTAGCTAAACGAAAGAGCCGCCATCTTTTGGAAACTACTCGGTCCCTTTTGCACCATATAAATGTACCCAAACATTTTTGGAGTGATGTTGTGCTTACATCTTGCTTCCTTATTAACCGAATGCCTATATCCATCCTTGATGGTCAGTCTCCCTTCTCTATTTTGTTTCCTACATTGTCCCCTTTTCCTCTCACTCCTAGGGTTTTTGGGTGTGTGTGTTTTGTTCATAATCTTGGCCCTAGACTGGACAAATTATATGCACGTTCTACTAAGTGTATCTTCCTTGGCTATTCTAGGACCCAGAAAGGGTAAAAGTGTTATAATCCCAGTTTTCTTCTTCCCTTCCACTTCAAGTTCCTGTTATGGACCCCATTCCACTTGTTCCAACTACGACTAAGCCTTTGCCTCCAGTGCCACTTCCCGCTGAACAACCACCTATCCAGCAAGTGTATACGTGTCAACATGCATGATGCACCAGCTCCTCCAGCTTCTTCACCGTCAACAGATCCGGCAGTGGTTTCTGCAACACCATCACACCCCGTTTCTGATCTTGACCTTCCTATTGCCCTACGGAAAGGTAGACGTAGTTGTACCCTTCATCCTATCTCTAATTATGTTTCCATATCTCACCTTTCTCCTTCCCATCGATAGTTTGTTTCGTTGTTATCTTTTGTTTTTGTTCCTATGGATGTCCAGGAAGCCCTTATCTCTCTAAGGTGTCGTCAAGCAACAAAAGAACTCTCCACTCTAGCTCATAATCATATGTGAGATCTCATTCCCCTTGGTAAGCATGTTGTCGGATGTAAGTGGGCATACACTGTCAAGTATTTA
Organism: Nelumbo nucifera; assembly: GCF_000365185.1. The sequence goes on from NW_010729172.1 coordinate 890,757, forward strand.
CCTTATGGTAGTGTTGAGCGGTTGAAAGCTCGGCTGGTTGCCAAGGGTTATTCATGGTTATATGGCATTGACTACACAAAGACTTTCTCTCCTATTGCCAAGATTGATTCAATTCGTGTTTTGATCTCTCTAGCCGCTATGTATGATTGACCTTTGTTTCAGCTTGATATTAAGAATGCTTTTTTGCATGGTGATCTTCTTGAGGAGTTGTATATGGAGCAACCACCCGGGTTTGTTGCTCAGGGGGAGGATGGTAAAGTGTGTAGGCTCAAGAAAGCTATTTATGGACTTAAACAGTCTCCTCATGCATGGTTTGGAAAATACAGTGAAGTAGTGAAGAAATTTGGCATGAAATAGTGTCAGGTCGACCATTCAATATTCAGCTATGATTCTGGTCCTGGGAAGATTTTGTTAGTGTTATATGTAGATATATTGTTATTACTGGCAGTGATAGGTTCGGGATTGATAGGTTGAAGACCTTTTTGCATGATCACTTCTAGACAAAGGACCTTGGTAAACTAAGATATTTCTTAGGGATAGAGGTAGTGAGATCCAAGTATGGTATTAACTTGTGCCAGATGAAATATGTCCTTGACCTATTGGAGGAGATAGGGTTGTTGGGTGTCAAACCAGTTGAAACACCCATGGAATTGAATGTCAAGTTGAGTAGTGATACAGGTGAGGAGTTTGAAGATCCAATAAGGTACAGAAGGTTGGTGGGTAAGCTAAACTACCTAACCATTACTCGAACAAATATTTCATTTGCAATTAGTGTGGTGAGTCAGTTTATGCAGAACCCCCGGGTTCTACATTGGGATGCAGCTCTAAGGATTGTAAGGTATTTGAAGGGAGCTCCTGGTTGTGGCTTGCTATACAATAGTGGAGGGAATCTTGAAATAGAAGGATACATAGATGCTGATTGGGTTGGTTTTGTATTTGATAGAAGGTCCACTATAGGTTATTATACCTTTCTTAGGGGTAATTTGGTGACATAGAAGAGTAAGAAATAGAGAGTGGTGGCAAGAAGCAGTGCAAAAGCTGAATACAGAGCCATGGCACATACAACTTGTGAATTAGTGTGGTTGAGAAATCTTCTACAGGAGATGGAGTACTCAATTGACACTCCGATGAAGCTTTATTGTGACAACCAATCTGCAGTCCACATCTCTAATCCAGTTTTTTATGAGAACAAAACACATAGAAGTTGATTGTCACTTTGTGAGAGAAAAGGTTCTTAGTGGAGTGATAAGTACAGCATATGTTAACACAGGAAGCCAATGGGCAGATTTGTTCAACAAAGGGTTGAGTTCGGCAAGAGTGGACTAAATATGTAACAAGATGGGATTATATGATATATACTCACCAGCTTGAGGGGGAGTGTTAGTGTCGACTATACAGGGGCATATTAGTCTTTTTGTTTATGTTTAGTATGAGGTGTAATGTTAAGTAAAGTGATGTATCCCATACTTAAGTAGGGGCACAAGAGTCAATTTGTGTTTAATATAGAAAACTATAAATATAACCTGGCCAACTAGAAAGGTGTGATTTTTCTCTCTAGTTCGAACCAGCCTTTCTTTCTTCTCTCCTTTTCACTCTTCTCTCTTCTTCTCTCTCCTCTCCTCTTTCTATCTTTCCTTTGTCTTGTATTCTGAAACTAACGGATATACAGATCTGAACTTTATCAAAAAAGAAAGAGAAGAAAAAAAATAGAAAAGGAAAGAAAAGAAAAGGAAAGGGAAGGGAAGAAAAGATAAGGGGAAAGAAAGTGGTCTTCCCTCAGCCCCTTCGGTTGGGGGGCTTTGCCCCCCAAACCTCATTTGCTGAAGGAAACTTGGCCTATTTTGGGTTCATGACTTCATGTCATTCAGTTTTGAGGTGGATTTCTAGGGATTTAAATTCTATAGCTGATGGTTCTTATTAATGTAAGTCAAGCCCTCATAGCCATAGAAAGCTTGTATAGATGACTGCATATGCAACTTTGTTTGTTTGGTGGGTGTCCATCATGAAGACACATCTAAGTTTGAGAGTAGTCACTTTGTGCTAAAATTCCAATTTTAAGGCACATATTCAATCCACCACTCCCAAGACCCTGGATACCCAGTAGCAGCATTATTGGGTACATAGTTGTCAAGGCATTGCCTAAGCGACTAGGCGCCCTTGGCTGGGCGCCTCACCCAAATGCCTTGACTTTTAGCAACTAGGCACCTTTCTAGGCAACTAGGCGCCCGCCTAGGCAACTAAGCGCCCGCCTAGGCGACAAAAATGACTAGGTGGGTGCCTTTTATAATATTATTTATATTGTTGTATCTTATTAATGTATGTGTTAATACATTTTATTATATGCTATATATATCAATTATACTTTGTTTTAATGTTTTACTATTGAAATTTAAAAGATCAAAGGGTTTTGAGAAGAGAAAAAGAAAGAAAGAAAAGAAAAAGGAAAGAAAGAATAGAATAATAAAGTTCTTTTTTTCTATTCTCTCTCTCTAATTAAATAAAACAGAAACTCCAACCTTGTTTTTTTTCTATTTTACTTTCCATCTTGAATATTTATCATATAAAGTCAATAACCTTCTTTAGCTGCTAATTAATATGAATTTTCTCTATTAAATACTTATTATAGTAGTATTATTTTTTAAAATAATGAAATTAATATATGTAAAAGATTTTTATCTTTTAGATGTGATGATTTGCCACATTTTTAAAGGAAATTTAATGTTCGTAATAAAGAGAATTGCTATTTTTTCAATTAACATACATGCTGAATGGTATATAAAACTTGGAAACTAGCCAAAAGTCAGTTTTTTATATTATAAAACTTTTATCGCCTAGGTGACACTTCGCCCCAGTGTCGCCTAGAATCATCTAGACACCTTGAAAACTATGATTAGGTAATGGCCTTTCCATTGATACATCATCCATTTCTAACATTTTTATCATTGATACAATTAACCATTACTTCTCCTTAAGAAAAGTGAAGGAAAGCAAAATTAAAAGGATATATACTCTTACCATAATGGAAAAAATAAATACAATTATGGCAAGTGATTTAACTTTGTCAAAAGTGATTTTGAAAAGATTCCTCTCATTGCATGAACAATTACATTGAAGGAGAAAGTACCTTAGAACATTCTAGGGCTAGTGTCATTTCCCTCCATATGTCACCTAACCCATCATCTTCTACATTACTTTGATCATTGCTTTTTTCACTCATTTCATCATCCGAGACCCCAACATAGACACCTAGGTCTCTTCTTTCCGTGCTTCCACTATCAGCCTCTTTTTCTCTTGCAGCATCGACCTTCAAACACTGTTTTGCCTGTATATGGTAATTGCATCTATCATCTTTAATGAATTGAATCAAATTGTCACATATCTTTCTTTATAAAGCAAAAAAAAAGAAATAGAATTGCATACGCCTGTGCACTAAACAGAAGAGAAATTAATGCAGTTTTGCCCCCATCAATCAATTGTATTCAAATGAACAATACCATTCAGAAAAGAGAAATTGCACATTTAGAGATGATATGCAAGTAAAACCAAGTAGTTAGGACATGCTTTCTAGAATGCAGGGACAAACAGGAGTACAGGACTCAATAAAAAGCTCTACCAGAAGCAAGGGAGCTGAATACAATGGTAGTCTGGTCATAAAGAATGGCGAATGGTATGGCTGATATGCTGGCAAGGCAGGGCACCAGGAAAAACCAATTGTTCAGGGGGACTGGATAATGAACATGAGGGTAATATAAAGAAAATCAAAAAAGGGCTGATAACAGGAATAGTAAAATGGTTGGGAGTGCTGGGCATTATTTGTGCATACTGTTTCTCTACATACTTTCCATTCTTTTCACAACTAAGAAAATTGGTTTCAGTTACTGAAATGAAAAAAAGGGCTCTGCTGAACCCAGCAAAAGAACCTGTACATGAGAAATTCCCAGAATTTCCTACTTTTCTATGACTTCTCTCCACTTTCCCTCTCTAAAACCCTGGCTGTTCTTTTCACATCTAAAATATCATTTATTTCACTTATTTAAGACCTATTAGTAACCATACTGAGTTTATTTTCAATCATATGTAGGTTACAGAGACATTTGGATGGTTGACATTTAAGTGAAGTAGGTTATATCATGTTAGGTTTGCAGTGCACAATTGGTAAGTTGTTTTATATTAACCATTAAGTACATATATGGTAGATGCATACTGACAATAGGGCAAAACCACTTTTCCATACATATATAATAAATATAGACGTGAAGTTTCAAATGTAACTGTTTTAAATTTTGAATATATATATATATATAATCCTACAATTTACATATTATTCATGATTCAATTAGTCTCAACAGTCTATGATTTACAAAAGTCAGGATTTTTAGAACATCTAGTCTTAGTTCAATTATGTTTTTTTATAAGTAAAAATTTCTTAGTTCAATTATGCTTGAAATTAAAGAATTATTCGTTAAATAGTTCCAGAGTTTCTTTATGAGTTGCATGAGTGACAGTCATAATTTTGATTTTTCCTAGTTTAGAAAAGAGTGGCTGACCCTGGACAATTTATTTATGTGTGTACTGTTGCAAAAGTGTGTTTATTGATATTGAGGGATTTTTCTGCATATTTCCTTTGGGGTTACTGCTTCTTCCTAATTTTGCAAAGCCAGAACAGCCATCAATGGCCGACAAATTGTTCATCAAAAGAGTTCATTCAACATCTTAAATTCTTAAAGAACTAAATTGATTCAGGTATTTTTGTCCTTTAGTTTTGCATTATAACTTGAAATTCTCCAATTTTAGCAATTAATCCATTTCCAATTCCTCTCTTATTTGGTTGTCGCCCATAGATTTCATTACTGTCTGTCATACCAAATTTCATCTCAAAACCCCAACTAAAAAAATGCTCAAAATATCTTGAAATTAGATCACTCCAGACCACTCTTCTTGAGGTGTCATTATAACAGTCTGATGTCTGGCTCATATGCTGAATGAGATCAGAGGTGCTATTTCAGTATTTCTATTCCACAAGCTTGTTTAAGGTGGATCCCTATAGAGATGAATTCAGAATGCAGTTGGGTTAGCAAAATCAGGGGCTGGGAGGGATTTCTAGTATGCTGAGTTTACAAGGATACCTATGAAAAGAGTCTAGGCAATTAAAATTAGTAAAGGATAAAAAAGGTATCATGAAAAAAGACATATCCAACAGGCAGTCAAATACTTTGGTTCTATTGTACTATGTATTTAAATTATCTTCTATACTATGTAATTCCAATGCTTGCCTTGGTTTCCATGCAGACCATAAAAGTTAAACCAGAGTACTTTAATATCATCATATCATATAAATTATATAAGGTTAATACTTACAAACAGCAGTTGTCCAAAGATTTTAATCTTTTAATCCAATCAATCAGTTAATTTTTAAATTCAAATACTTTAATATTTTCATATTTTTAGTTTTTACCCATTAATCTTTACTTGCACACATGCATGGAACACGTCATTACATATAATTAAATATTACTCATCGCCATGCCATTGTGCAATAACTTTTTGGAGATTGACATGCCGGGCACCATGACATGTAGCACGTTAAAACTACAAAAAGGGAAACCCACCATCAAGCCCTAATTCTGCCACCATGCAAATAAGGCTTATAGGGCACAGGATGCAGTCTCTACAGTCCGCCCTGAAGTTACCCAGGTTAAAACAGTCTGTTTCATTGTATCCCAGATATCTTGGATGAAGCAAAGTAGCAAACTATGGTAGGAGACTTCATGAAATTTGGGATAGAGGAGAAGACTGAGAAAAGGATGTGACAGTTTAGGTTGTTCAGCCTCTACTAACACAGTTCCTTTTGCTCTGCAGTCAATCATGTTGATTTAACTTGATATCTTGGTCCTGTTTTCATGTGCATTTAGAGAATATTAGCCGAGTTAAATCAATGTAACAGATGATCCTTTTCCCTTCATGGGCAGGTGTGTTGATAGGTAGGCTGAGCAACTATTATGGTTTCTGCCCATTTAAACTTGGATGGGCAGTTCCTGAGTAAATGAGGTTACACTCCATATTTTATTATCCAATCATTGTGTAAATTCCAGATGTGAATCTTAGAAACAGAAAGGAAAGCAGACTTACACTCAGATCCCTGATTGGGTTTACATTGGCTGGCTTCCTTAAGACAACCTCCTCATAGTGATAAGAAGCCTTCCGGTTTGCTTCAACAGGACCACTCAAACCCATTCCGGCATTCAACTGCACATGGTTTCCATGTGCAGGCTGAAAAACTTTGTGAAGTAATATGCTGTTATGAGGAATAAGATCTGTTCCATTCTTTACATTGAAAGGGCTCTGGAATAAAGATACTACTGGCAAGTCCAAGATTGAAGAATGTCTTGTCCCAATCCCATCCCCACCATCTTCTTCATCTGAATCAATAACAACAATTGAATTGTTGTTGTGATTCTGAAGGTTAATACAATCTGTTTTATCCACCACAATGGAGCTATGATCATCATATTGATGCATTTCTCCACTAGATGACTTGTGAAGTGGATAGCTATTTTCTGTTACAGGGCAATCATTTTCAACAGAGTCAGCATCCAAATCTATAACAACTTGAGAAGCCAAATGGATGTTCTGTGGTTTCTCAGTCACTCTTGGTGACTGAGAAACAGACTCCACATAGGAAGAAAAAAATGATGGGTACTTTGCAAACAAGGGATACAGCATTTGCATCTTTCGAGCACGAAGATCTTCAATTTCATTTGTTACACTTCCAAATTTCCCAGAATCCAATCCTTCCAACAAATTGGGAACAGCAAATGGATCAGAATAGTCTAAAACTTTTGAGGGAGTCCTGTCCTTGTATTCAGGTTCAGATCGGATACCTGCAATCCAAGATATGCTACTAATACCTTTTCTTTCATTGAACATTTTCATCTTTTTCTGGCTCCAGGAGTATGACTCTGCTTTTCAAAGAACAGATAAAAATAAAAGTATGAGCATACTCATAAATAAATAAATAAATAAACTACCTTATGGCGGATAGACATGATGACTGATATATGCAATTTTAACAAAAATAGGAGTAGAAAAGAGAATACAGTTAAAGTGACCATCAAAGCTGATGGAAATCATTTGAAGACAGAAAATAAATTAAAGGTCCAGAGTTAGAACTTAGAACCAAGATATCTCTCCAGCAGAGGCAGTGAAAAACTCTAGTGGGTCATCAAAAATCCCCAATACTTAATATGCTCTGAGCAAGGGGCTGGGGCTGAATCATATATCTTTTGTACATCATTTTACATCCGCTGGATACAAAAAATGGTTATTATTTTTTTGTTTTCATAAGCAATGACAGGTACTTTTTCCAAAAAAAAGGAGAAAAAAATGATAGAAAATACTCAATATGCAGAAAAGCACCTCAGACCGCATCAGTCCCTAATGGGTTTTATCTCAAGTTCTTGATAGACATCACACATTCTTCAAGTATTTACATTGGTTGACTTTGGATCACAGTCAAAGAATCTTAATTGTGTCATTTCTGTTGAATTGTTTAGTTTATTTGTTTAGTAAAGTTACCTTTTTTTGGGAGAATGACGGTTCAGTCCAGCGTCAGAATTCTCAGGCCCAAAGTACAGTTGGGGTAGGTGCCAGCTCGGAATTGATGCCAATTCACGAGTGGGCATTGGTGTATAGGGTGGGGGTATTTGACATTTTGAATTTTTGTAGGTCTGCAGTGGAATTTAGAATTCTGCAGTGAGCTGCAGCGTACTTTTTCGTTTTTTTGGGAGAATGACAGCTCAGCCCAGGGTCAGAATTTTTAGGCCCAAAGTACAGTTGGGGTGGGTGCCAGCTCGGAATTGTTGCCAATTCACGGGCGGGCATTGGTGTATAGAGTAGGGGTATTGACATTTTGAATGTTTATAGATCTGCAATGGAATTCAGAAATCTGCATTGGGCCTGTTCGTACTTCTCTGTTTTTTTTTTTTTTTTTGATAATTGGTAAAGTTACCTTTTGTTCTCTAAGCCATATTAGTAGTTGTAGAAGGAATCTTTTAGTAAGTCTAGTTTTAGTCAGGAGAAAGTTAACTTGGTCCTAGTTTCCTTTCCAAATCTCCTATTTGTTTTTTTTTATGAATAATAGAAATTTTATTAATTCAGAAACTGATTTCGTTTTTTTTTTTATATAATTGGCAAAGTTACCTTTTGTTCTCTAAGCCATATTAGTAGTTGTAGAAGGAATCTTTTAGTAAGTCTAGTTTTAGTCAAGAGAAAGTTAATTTGGTCCTAGTTTTCTTTCCAAATCTCCTATTTGTTTTTTTTTATGAATAATAGAAATTTTATTAATTCAGAAACTGATTTAGAATTGTAATTTAATACAACATCCCATGGAAAAGTGCGAGCTGCAGCCTCTCCCAATAGCTTACAAGTAAACTGGTAATAAATTACATAAATCACAGCTGAGCCCAAAACAATTCTTCCCTATTTGCCCCTTGTTTGGCTAACACATCAGCCAAAGCATTTGCTGATCTCCCCACCCACTGTTTAGAGACCAACATATTCCTTGTCAGCCTATTAAATTTCTTAATTTCATTCTTGTAGCACCATATAGTATCCCCGGGGTTTTTCAGCCAGCCCACCACCACCTTGGAATCCTTTTCAATGATCAACTGTTCTACCCCCAATTGGTTTGCAAAATGCACCCCTTGTACAGCACTAATAGCTCTTCCCTAACAGAATCTCCAACTCCTAAAGAACCTGAGTAGAGCAGTACCACCTCTCCAAACTCATTCCTCAGAACTGAAGGGATGAGAGATCCATCATATGGATGGCCGAACCTTGCAAGAAAGTTGGGCGAAATTTCAAAAAATTCTCTCCCATGTGGGAATCGCATTCCCTATTTTAGAAAATTGCATTTTCAATGATCAATCTTGAAACCAAACCGGACCAGATCTGAAACCAAAAGGGAGTGGAGGGATATACCTGATACGAAGTAATAATAACCTCCAATGAAGGTGCTCACGCCCAAGGAAAAATCCAAAGACTGCTTCCACCGAAGATGACACGGTGCAGGATGAAGCAGAATCAGTAGGATGGTTCTTCAGCAAGAACCGAATTCTTCAGCAAGAATGTGATGGAGGGCTAGTGAGCACGACTTCATATTACCTTTTCTACCAAAAGGTAATATCAAGAACCTTTCTTGATCGCTCCCACAGGTGGAGATCGAACTGGTATGGCGGCAAGAGCAGGAGAGAAAGAGACATTATAGTCAAACTGTGTTGTCTCTCTCTGGAATTCAGCAGTCTGTTAGATGATCTGGAGGTTCGCCCTACTCTTCTATTTATAGCCTTAAAGAGAGGTTCTCCTAATCCCATTAGGAGTTTCCTAATCCAAATCTTTAATTTGGATCTGGACTCTCATTAAGAGATAAGGATAATCCCTTATCTTGTCTGCAGATAAAGATCAGCCTTACTAATCTAATTAGGAGTTTCCTGATCCAAATAAACATTTGGATCTAGACTCTTTGAGTGGATAGGGATAATCCCTTATCCTATCTGCTGATCTAAATCCTAGAACCGCCCATTTTTAATTAATCTCATTAAGCCAGTTCGAATTGGGCTTTAGGCCCATTAAGTCCATGTGCTCACTTACCCTCCAAACTACTGCCCAGTTGGCTATCCTTGTATGGCGTGGGACCCAAACATTGATCTACACATCAGCCACATGGGTTCATCCCAACTTCTGTTACAAGGCTTGCCCAATTCACTGTAGGAAACAGTGAACACCTGAGTCCATCACCATGGGCTCCTAATGGGCCCAACATTTACACAAAATGGTCCCTGGGTCAAGCCACCTTATAAAAACCCAAGGGCTGTGGGCAGATGCAAAATTAGCCCATCAGGTATTACCCTCAATGGTCTAACACTTAGCCTCTCAGCCCATAATGATCAAACACTGCCCGACAAGAGAGGACCTCTCCCTCGGCTGCAAGGTACAGTGCTACACTCTCTACTCACATGAATCACGGGAATTAAAACCTTTTGCAAACATTTTGAAACCATAATATATATATGTATATCTCTATATATAAATATATTTTACAAAACAAATTTCAATAGTTGAAATCAACTGCCAGCAGTTTAGGTTTCCATCTGAGAGAGTGCATCCCCGATCATTCACTTTATCCGACAAAGGGGCTGATCTTGTCACTATGATCACCCACTCAGATGAATTCTCAGATTGTCCCAACATACACAGGTTTTGAACCCCTCTAAGGATCTCACTGATTGGCATATCAAAGACAACCCAATCCAACACCTAGTGTAGTATCATAATCGAGTCTAGGGGTCAGGTGTAACATTCTAGTTTTTCCCATCTATCTCCAAGGTCCAGGGCAATACTGGAATTCTGGTCCGGTTTAGGGTTTCAAGAAAACTCACATTGCATGTACCTCAGGTCTCACCCTGGCAGCTGAAACAAGCCACCCCAACCAACTTGGCGGCACATCAGTGTTAGCCTTGGCAGGATAAATCTCCCCATATCTATCCAACGGCTGTGAAGATTCTAAACTAACACGAGTCTCATATGTGTCCAGTTTAAGGGTATTACACAGAAATAAACCATAATAACATGAATCAAATATGTACTTTATTTATTTACATTAAATGTCATAATGTACATCATTCTGATTGGAGCTAAGGGCATACACTGTCTAACAAGAACACCCCCATTCTAGATAACCCTGGATTGCCCAAGCTACTTCCATTGAAGTTCAGCTTTAATGAGCCTTCAGAGAGGGGAGACCATCTTGTAACTGTCTTATTCTTTTTTTTTTATGAATGAGTATAATTTATTAAATCAGAAATATAAGACAATACAGTAGACCCAAGAGGAGGCACAAGTTGTTACCTCTTCTAACAAGTCTTACATCAAATTAAAACGAAATTGACCAGAATTAACCAAAACTAGAATTACAAAGCAAACCAAAATAAATGTTCCCTTCAGCCCCTTGCTTAGCTAACCCATCCACTAAGGAATTTGCTGATCTTCCCACCCAAAGAAAGGTAATAGTCATGTTTCTTGTGATCCAGTTGACTTTCCTTAACATATCTCTATGTCACCACATAGCTGAAGCTGGTTCTTTGAGCCATCCCACAACAATCTCACAGTCCCCTTCAACTACCAAGTGTTGAACTCCTAATTGTTCTACAATCTGAATACCTTGTACCGCCGCTAACATCTCAGCTCTATTGGAGTCTCCTATTCCCACGGGGCCTGAAAACAATGCTAATATTTTGCTTTCATTATCTCTTAGCACCCCTCCTATCCCCGATGGGCCTGGGTTTCCTTGGCTACTTCCATCAAAATTCAGCTTTACCCATCCTTCAGGTGGAGGCATCCACACTACAAATTTCCTGTCCTTCCTTGCATGGTTGTTAGCCACTACTATCCAATTTCTCCAAAAATCATCAAAGGAGAGTGTATGAAATAAGTCCATAGTTCTTAACCAATGAATGGCCCTAGTTAAGATACATTCCTCAACAGTTTGAAGGCTTCTTTCCTCCTTAAAAACCCTTGCATTCCTTTCTTCCCAGATTGTCCACAGGGCGGCTGCTCTAATACATCTCCACCTTATTTTTCCTTTTACTATAGGCCACTCAAAAAAGGAAGGGTCGAACAGCTGACTTAAATTTGTGGACAGATTCCACCTACACCCAAACAAAGAGAAAACCCAACTCCAAATAGAACTAGAAAAGGAACAAGATACAAGTAAGTGAGAGCAATTCTCACCACTAGCCCTGCAAAGTACACACTAGTAGGGGACAAACACAAAGAAGATATTTTCCTCTACAAACAGTCCAAGGTATTTATCTTTCTATAAAACACCTCCCAGCAGAAAATAATAACTTTAGGTGGAACCGGTCTAGGCCAAATCTCCTTGATTGGAAAGCCCCACTATCCCTGGGAAGAGCAAAGGGATTTAAAAAAGGAAGCACAGGTGAAGTAACCTTTTGGGTGAGGGGACCATAACCTCACATCCAAACTAAGGAGGTCCAAAAAGACACGGCCAAGAAGGGACAACAGATCTGAAACACTGTTAAGTTCATCATCCTTCAAGCCTCTCCGAAAGCCAAAGTCCCAACTTAAGGAGGGGGTGAAATAGGAGAAAGGAGAAAATGATAGAGCTTTTTCCTTGTAAAGGAAAATAGAACAGAGAGACAGAAATTGGTCCTTAAGGGCAACATTATCCACCCAAATGTCTTCCCAAAATAAAACAGAGGTACCAGAATTGACATCATACCTGACAAAGTTGAGAAACTGAGGGAGGATACTCTAGATTGCTTTCCATGGGGAAGCCAACGTAGCTTGACGTGATACACCCGCATCCCATCCATTTTCCAGTCTACCATGTATGCTAGCTATCACTTCGTGCCACAACCTCTCCCTTTCTCTAGGCCATCTCCACGACCACTTTCCTAAGAGAGCTTTATTCTTGAGAGTTAACCTTCCTAGTCCCAAACCACCTTCCTCTTTACTTCTACAAACTATTTCCTAGTTAATTAGGTGGTCTTTCTTTTCCTTCCCTGGCTCCCAAAGGAAATTTCTCATTAATCTCTCCAACTTCTTAGCTTCCCTATTAGGAATCCTGAAAACGGAGAGGAAATAGACCGGTAGGTTTGCTAGGGTAGCTCTCAATAAAGTCACTCTACCCCCTATAGAGATATAGTTCTTTTTCCAAGCAGTTAATCTTTTCTCAAACTTTTCCAACACTAGGGTCCAGAATCTACTCTCTTTTGGGTTAGCCCCTAGAAGGAGACCTAAGTACTACAATGGCCAAGTAGCGATGAAACAACCTAAACAATCAGCCACAAACTAGATAATCCCCTCATTCATGTTAACACCTACCGCACAACTCTTCTCCAAGTGTATTCTCAAATTTGATATCTCCTCAAAGTGTTGTATTAATGCTCTAAGATTCCTCACTTTTTGCCTGTCACCCCCTTCACAGAATATTATGATATCATCAACAAACTGTAGGTGGGTTACCCTAATATTGTTCCTTCCTATCTTCCAGCCACTCACTTCCTCTTTCCTATCTACCTTAGAGATTAATTTACTAAAGACATTTGCAACTAAGGTGAAAAGAAATGGGGAGAGTGGGTCACCATGTCTGAGGCCTCTACAAGCAAGGAGAAAATCTTTAACCACCCCATTCACCAAGACTGAATAATGACAGGAGCTAATACAACCCTTTACCTAGTTGCACCATCTATCTACAAAACCACAGCACCCAATGGCCTCTAGTAAAAAACTCCAATCCACAAGATCATAAGCCTTCTCTAAGTCTAACTTACATACAAAACCTTGATTCCTCGACTTTCTCATGTCCTCAACACACTCATTTGCTATTAGGATCTGATCTGTTATTTGCCTTCCCTGCACGAAAGCACCTTGTGCTTGACTAATGATGGAGGGTAGTACTACTTGAATTCTTAATGACAACACTTTAGCCAGAATTTTATAGATGCTTGTATCCAGACTAATTGGCATGTACTCCTTAGGGTCCTTCGCATCTATCTTTTTTGGGATTAGGGCTAAGAAAGTGGCATCCACTCTAGGGCTTACCCTTTTTTTGTCTGCAAATTCCTGAAACACCCCGATAAGATCTTCTTTTACCACATCCCGGCAGTCCTGATAAAAAGCCATTGTGAAGCCATCTAGGCCAAGTGCTTTGGATCTATCCATTGAGAATATTGCCTGTCTGATCTCTTCTTCACTGAAATCCCTCTCTAACCAATTTACTTGTTCTTCAAATATTGGCCTATTATACTCCAAATCATCCAATATTGGCCTATTATTCAATGGTTTTCTATAGATTGATTTGAAGTGATCCACAAACATCCTTGCTATCTCATCTTGATTTGTGACTTCCTCCCCATTTACCTCTAACTTGGCCACGAAATTTTTCCTTCTCCTCCCATTAGCCAACGCATGGAAGTATTTTGTACCCCTTCCTTGATCCATCTATGTCTTGACTTTTGCCTCCAGGAAATTTCCTCTCAGAAGAACCTCTTCCAAATCCTTCTTTAAATTTCTTCTCAAAGTCCTTTCTTGTTCACTCATTATCCTTTGAGCTTCTTTGAAATCTAATTCCTCAATCCTAGACACTAAATTACTTTTTTGCTCCTCTATCCTCCCAAAGTGTTCCATGTTCCATTCCTTGATTTTGGATCTCAAACTTTTCAGCTTTTTGTGGAATCTCACTCCCTTCCACTTCACCCCTCTTACCTCCTCTCTCCACCACTCCCCAATCAAGTGCACAAAATCCAGGTGAGTCAACCACATATTCTCAAAGCTAAACAGCCATGGACCAAAGGCTAGTGTTTTAGGACTTAACTGGATAGGGTAGTGATCAGAAGTGACTCTAAGTGAGGCTCTAGTCACCAGGTTCCTCCAATGGTTCTCCCACTCTTCATTAAAGAGGAATCTATCTAATTTCAAACAAAGAGGGTTTTCTTGGAAACTAGACCAAGTAAAATTGGCTTGTGAGAGGGGTAACGACTTTAACCCACAAATATTAATGAATTCATTAAACTTTCTCATACTAGTTGTGACTGTTCTTTGGGGATTGTTTGATTCATTACAAAACCTAATTACATTGAAACCCCCCCAAGACGCCAAGGGCCCTCCCATAAACCTCGAATGCCATACAATTCTTCCCACATCTCATTCCTCTCTCTATATGTATTGGGCCCATAGACATTGGTTAGAACCCAAGTAAAGCCATCCCCCACATTCCTCACCTTAAGGACATAGAATATCGCCCTATTAGCTCCTCCATTGATTCTATAGCATCCTCCCTCCATAATGTTACTAAACCTCCAGAGGCTCCACAAGAAGGAGCCAAAGTCCAACAAACTCCTCTTGATTTCCACACACTTCTGACCCACCTTCTATCCAATTCTGCCAATTTGGTTTCTTGTATCAACACTATATCCGGTTTCTCTCTTCTTAGTAAGCCTTTAATTGCCCTTCTCTTTCTTTCACTTCCCAATCCTCTCACATTCCAGTTGATGATCTTCATTGAACACTCCTTTCAGACACCCTTCCCAAGAGACTCCACCTTATAGCAAAATCTTTCTTCTCTCCCCTCTCCTACTGAATTCAATATCACCCTCAATATTTGAGATTAACCTTTCCACTTCTAATCTTTTTTTCTTTCTCCTTTTACTATTCCCCTCATTCTTCCTAGATAATGCATTAGCTTCAGCCACCTCTCCCCCAAAGTTGGAGCTTCTGTTGTATTCCTTCTCTTGAGAATTTGTTGCTCTCTCCTTTTGATCTAATTCCTCCTCCTTGTACTCCTCCAACAAAGCACAAATTCTCTCTAATTCCTACTCCTGTCTCTCTCTAGGTGTCCCTTCTCCCTCTCTCAGTTCACTCTCAAAGTTGTTATTCCCTCTTCTCTTCCCCCCAATTGGAACTTCCGCTCGGGATGCAGGAATATCTGTTTCAAGCACAGAAGGCACATTAGTAACCAAAACCGAATGGACAACCATAGCTTTGTTGTTGGGGACCGAAGAATCAGCAAACAAGGGAGGGGGACTCACATAAGGAGGTAGGCCTAAAACTGTTCCCTGTGATTGAGCTTGCCTTAGGGAATCTACAGTTGGATTCAATACCCTGTCTACTTTAACAGTAGAACTATTCTTCCCGTGCTGCCCTTCTTCTGGTATCCCATTATAGTTCGAAGTGTTAGAATTTTTCCCTACCGACCTCGTATCCTGTTCTTCCTGTACTATTGGATTAACCTCCCTTGCGAATGCAGGTTGTACCTGAACCACATCCTTTGTCAGCCGAACCAGAAAGTTCACGTCATCTTCCTCACCTATTTGTGAGTCATCTTCTTGCTTGTTCTCTTGAAACAGCACCTCCGTACCCAAGCTCTCTTCATCAAAGACATTGCTCGAACTGTTCAGGTCGATGCTCCCTAAATAGACTATAATGTCTGAATCAATATCGCTGGAATCGTCCTCTGATTCACTCTGCCTGATGCACCTCGGCTTGCATTTTTCTGGTGATCTCCGGGTGGCTGTCTCTGACACAACCCATTGTAAAGAGGAGGTTCCAGCAATGGTTGAGGTCGCTCTTCGTGACTTACGGCCTGTTGAGCTCAACGAAGAAGACGATAGATGGTGTTTACCATCTATAGACGCCACCTGCCTGGTCACGTGACCTTTTAAGAAGCCCTTGGGTCCCTTCAATGGGCTGGTAACATTTGGCCCATTAGTTATTTTTGCATTTAGCTCCCTTTGTCCCACCTTAGATGAGCCCATAGTGTTCAGTCCACTAAATGTTTTGTCCCATCTTCTATTAGTTGGCCCGAGCCCACCTATTTGAGAAGCCCACTCACTATTACCTGGCCCGGATTGGATAGAGGTTCGGCCCTAAGTAATTTTAAATGACCCAATGTTTCAACTTCCCACTTGTCTTTTGACTTCAATTCAAAAGAATTTGCAGCCCCCTTATCACCTTTTCCCAGCCGAACAAGTGTGTTTAAGGAATTAGTTTTAATGCCATCTGTGACAACCTGTGCAAATGATCTGTCAGAAACCCAGCTAAAGCCTTGTTGAGCACATCTGTGACTTTCCAACTTCGGCAAGGCTTTTGAATTCCCAAAAGCTTGTTTGGCCTTTTCTGTGTAATTTTCTCTTCCTTGCAGGTTTGCCAACCCCTTGCTGCCACGTAAGGTTTCTTCTTCAGCCTTACCATCTTCCTCCCTTCGAGCATCCCTCCACATTTCAGCTTCAATGGTGGAAGTCAACCAAATCGCCATGAAAGCTCCTTCGTCTCTCAGGTCCACTTTCCTAGGAATCTCCTCAGGCTTGACCCCATTCAGTAGGATTGCTACAGATCTGAGTTCTCCCCAGAAGACACCAGCCAGCCTTGCTCCACACAGTGCTGCGATGGCTTCTACTACTTCAGACTTCCAAAGATGGAAGGGTAGACCAACCACACACACTTTTACTCCATCCATTACTGAGAACTCCTTCGAGTTTGATGAAGGAGACCACCTGAATATATTCACCGAGCCCAACTTATCTTGCAGACATACAGCCTCAACTTCTAGCTTGTTATCCAGAGGATCAAGCAGAGCTTTGCACCCATCAAAAGGCGTTAGTACATATGTGGTCTTCATCCTCAACTGTTTTGTCACCAATACAGCAACCTCCTCCCAGCTTCTCCCTGGTTTATCTACTTCAACAACCAGTTTACTGGACCACTCTCCTTTATCTGCCGATAACAAAATTGCCGCTCTATTTCCGTCTTGCATCACAGTAGGTGCCAATTGGTTGGGGGGTTCCAGGTCCACTTCTGTCTTCGAGAGATCCTTTCTTATCTTCTTTTCCAAGCCTTTTTCCGTTTTCATTTTCATTCTAGACATAAATTCTCTCAGAGCCTTGACTATTTCAGTCCACCCCTGGCTCTTTCTTCCTTCTGGGAAGAAGACCATTTGCTTCCTGGTACTATTAAAATGCTCTGAGAGAGTTATGAAGAATCCTTTTTTATTTTTCCTGCATTCCACCACATACCTCCTTCCCATCTCTGTTAGGAATTCTTTCCGGCACCTATCCTTTCCTTTTGTACTCGCTGCAGCTACAAAATCTGTGAGCCACTCTACCACATTCAGTCCTACCAACATCACCGTGGCCAGCTTAGCTTCCCTGATTTTCAAGCTAATCTGCCCTCTGATTCTTAGTTCTTCCAACAGAAAGTTCTTCACCTCCACCTTGAGATACTTCCTCCATCGACTTGCCTCCACGAAGTTCTTCTCCTCCTCCATCTCCTCCCCTCCCGCTTTCTCTACAGATTTGTAACTGTCTTATTCTTAATGGAAGAACACCTCGCTACTACTACCCAGTTTCTTCAAAGGTCATCATATGAGAATTGATGAAAACTTTTTTTTTATCAATAACAGCATTTCATTACTTAATCACAGAAGAATTACAGAGAGGAAGATAAACTTTCTTATCTTCCAAAGGGAGCAAACACTCCCAAGAACAAAAAGGAAAAAATTACAATTGTGCCCAAAACATTGATTCCTTCACAACTCCTTGCTTAGCTAATTCATCCGCAAAGGAGTTAGCTGACCTATTCACCCAGCTAACCTTAACTTCCATCTCCTGAACCAACCACCTAAACTTTCTCTTCTCATTACTGTACATCCATAAACTACTATTTTCTTTATTCAGCCATCCTACCACCACCTCTGAATCCCCTTCAATGCAGAGTCTTCTTATATTCATTTCCTTGGCTCTTTGAACTCCTTCCAACACTGCAAGTATTTCAGCCCTGAGAGAGTCACCCACTCCAATTGGGCCAGAGAACATGGCAGAGATAAGCCCATTCTCATCCCTAAACACACCTCCAATCCCCGATTGTCCAGGGTTCCCCCGACTGCTTCCATCGAAGTTCAGTTTTAAGAAGCCAGCCGGAGGGGGAGTCCAGGACACACACAAGATTGCTTTGGACTGGGTGCAGCTAGCAATCTCACCCCACTTCCTCAACAAATCATCCACTATGAAATCTGTAAACATCTCAGAAGATTTCAACCATTGAACAACCCTTATGTGAATCAAATCTCTCAGTTCTTCAATACTTTTTCCTACCTCAGAAAAGATTCTGGAGTTCCCTTCCTCCCATAGGGCCCAACAAACTGCAGCCCTCAAACATCTCCACATGGTCCTCCCCCTTTTCCAACGGCACCTGAAGAAAGAAGGAGAAAAGAGACTTTGCAAATTTGAGGGAGGATTCCAGCTAGACCCAAAAAAGGAAAGAGCCCACCCCCAAATGGACTTAGCAAACTGGCAAGTCACCAGTAGGTGAAAACCAGCCTCCCCCTCCGCTTTACAAAGAACACACCAGTAAGGGGATAAACAAGTCTTGGGTCTTTTCTTTTGGAGCAAATCACCAGTGTTGATTCTTTCCAAATAGGCTTCCCAACAAAAACTACCAACACTAAGGAGAATAGGTCTGCATCAAACTTCCTTAACCGGGAAGGGAGGGCCAACAGGACTAGGAAGCTGACTTAGGATTTTGAAGAAAGAGGCACAAGAAAAGGAGCAAGTGGTGGTGGGGGTCCAAATTCTAGAATCCAACTTAGAAGGGTCCAAGAAAATATTATTAAGGATACATAAGAGGCTCAAGATACAGCCCAAGTCAGTATCTCTCACAGCTCTTCTCAAACCCAAATTCCAACCAAACCCAGAAGAGGAAGGCAAAGGGGTAACAAAAGAAGAAACTAGCTCATTTTTTAGATCAGAGAAGGCATACACAGAAGGAAACAAATCCTTAAGAGGGGCACTCCCCCCCCCAAGTTTGTTCCCAGAATTTTATGGAAGTACCAGAGTTTAGATCATACCTGATGAGAGGGGAGAAAGAAGGAAGCAAGTCGTGAATGGCTTTCCATGCTGACGTACTTGTGGTCCTTGCTCGGATCCCTGCATCCCATCCATTCTGCTCCATCCCATGTATGCTCACCACAATTCTAGCCCATAGTCCTTTTCTATTGGGAGCCTCCATAACCATTTCCCCAAAAGAGCCACATTCCTTTTCCTAATGTTCCCAAGCCCCAATCCACCAAGGATTTTACTTCGGGTAACCACCTCCCAGCTCACCCTATGGTCTCTTTTATCTTCTCCCGGCTCCCAAAGGAAATCTCTCATCATCTTCTCCAACCTGTTAGAAACCCTTGTAGGAATTTTGAACACTGAGAGGAAGTAAATGGGCAGATTAGCTAGAGTAGCCTTAATCAGTGTAATCCTCCCACCAAGGGAGAGATAATTCTTCTTCCAAGAGGCAAGTCTTTTTTCGAATCATTCCACCACCAGAGTCCAAAAAACTCTCCTTCTTTGGGTTATCACCCAAAGGCATCCCTAGATAATTCAATGGCCAACTTGAGACTTCACAACCCACCAGAATTTCTACACTTTCCCTAATCTCACCCTCCTCCAAGTTCACACCCACAACACAACTTTTTTCAAAATTCACCTTTAAGTTGGACATTTGTTCAAAAAGTTGTATTGCCAACTTCAAATTCCTGATATAATTCAGGTTCCCACCCTCACAAAACAGGAATGTATCATCTGCAAACTGTAAGTGGGTAAGGGGAATATCCTCCCTCCCTATTCTCCAACCTCTAATAAGTCCCCTAGAATCTGCTCTATGAATCAACCTCCCCAGAACATCAGCAACCAAAGTGAATAGGAAAGGAGAAAGGGGGTCACCCTGTCTTATTCCCCTAGCAGCCAGAAAGAAGCCCACCACTGTCCCATTTACTAGCACAGAATAATGAGCGTTCCGAACACACCCCAAGATCCATTTACACCATTGAGTCCCAAACCCAAAATTGAACATAACTTTCAATAAGAATGACCACTCCACCAAGTCATAAGCCTTTTCCAAATCCAGCTTACGAACCACTCCCTTCTTTCTGTTCTTCCTGAAGTTTTCCACGCTCTCATTAGCAATCAGGATCTGATCAGTAATCTGTCTCCCACTCACAAAAGCTCCTTGATTTGGAGAGATTATTGTTGGCAATACTTCCTTCAACCTCAGAGACAAAACCTTTGCAATGATCTTATA
>NW_010729172.1:911714-924335 GCF_000365185.1 Nelumbo nucifera
TTCTTTCCAACCTCTGCCTATTATCCTCCCCTACATTTGGCCAATCCAAACCTTCAAGCCATATCCCCCCCCCCCCTGATTGGCCTTCTTAGAATGGACATAAAGTGTTGTTCAACAAATGCCCTTGCTATTTCATTTTGTTGTGTTAGAGCAACCCCATCCACTTCCAGCCTTGAGATCATGCTTTTCCTTCCCCTTCCATTTGCCACAGAATGAAAAAATCTGGTATTTCTATCTCCCTCTTGCAGCCACTTGCAACAAGATTTTTGCCTCCAATTTATTTCCTCCTTAAGTAAACACTCCTTTGACTTCTCAAGCCCCTTCTATGTTCTTTGCCTGCTTGTCCAAATTCACCCCTTTCTTCTTTCGCGTCAAGGAACTCAATTTGATCCATCAATGAACTCTTCCTTTCTTCTATTCTCCCAAATTCCACCTGATTCCACACCTTGAGCTTGGCTTTCAAAAACTGGAGCTTCTTATGAAATTTCATGCCTTCCCAATCCACATCTGGGTTACAATCACTCTACCAATCCTTAATTCTCGCATTTAAACTAGGATGGAGCAACCACATATTCTCAAACCTAAAAGGAGTAGGGCCTCCAATCCTTCTCTCCTCTTTGCATAACATAATTGGCCAATGATCCGATGTCAATCTAGGAAGAGCCCTAGATGCAAGGTTGCCCCAGTGGTCTTCCCAGTCCAAAGAGAAAAGAAACCTATCCAGCTTAGAACAAATAGGACTTGATTGGAGATTGGACCAAGTGAATGACTTTTGGGCTAAGGGAATCTCTTTGAATTTAAAAGCATCCACAAACCGATTAAACTTCCTCATACTAGTTGTCACCCTCTGATTGCTAATATTGGTGTCCTCCGTGAATCTAATCACATTGAAGTCCCCACCCACACACCAAGGCCCGTTCCAGAGTCCTCTGATATCCGCTAGTAACTCCCAAAAATCCTTCCTCTCTCTATAATCATTTGGACCATAAACATTTGTCAAAACCCATTCGTAACCATCCGCTTGCTGCTTGAACTTCAATGAAACTGAAAATTTCCCAATAAGCTCCTCCACACCTTCAACCACATCCTTCTTCCACAAAGTAACTATCCCCCCTGAGGCTCCCCATGAGGAGGCAGCCACCCAACTGATCCCCCTAGCTCTCCAAAGACTCCTAGCCCATCCACCATCAAAATTCATTCTTTTGGACTCTTGTATTAAAACAATGTCAAGATCAAACCACTTTAACACCCCTTTGATCATAGCTCTTTTCTTGCACTTCCTATACCCCTCACATTCCAGCTAAGGATCTCCATTAACAAATTTCACTCACGTCCCTTCTTCACCTACCCACTACTTCCCTCCTTTTCTTCTGTCTCCTTTCACCCCAAACTTTTTATCACCGTCCACATCCCTTCTCAACCTCTCAACTTTGCTCGGTCTCCTTTTCTTCACTTTGATCGCCTCCTTTCTTTTCTGTAAGCCGCCTTTCAGGATGTTCAAGTTCTCCGATCTACAACCCAGTTTCCCCACAAATTCTGCTATTGAATCCTCTTTCCTACTTCCTTCCACCAACACATCCCCCTCCATTTCTCCTCTCCTTTCCTAATCTATTCCCTCGTGACCCCTCCCCTTTGGTCTCAGTCAAACCCTCCCTCCTCAAAACATTTTGTTCCAACTCATTAAAACTCCTTCAATAATTTCCCACACCTTCTCATTTCTAAACCTTCCTAATGGCTCCCCCTCCTGATCCTTCATCTGCCTCTCCACAATACTAAGGCCTCTAGCACTAGCCTCACCTACAGGGGCTGCAAAGCTTGGAATGGGAGCGGAATCTAGAACAAAGGACACAGAAGACTCATCAATAACAAAAACTGAATTGACACGGTTACCTGGGATTAACTGAAGAGGTGGGGTTGCCTCCAGGCGAAGAATCATGGCCTCCCGAGCAAGTTAGGGAAATTGGTAATTAGTTGTCCCCTCAAGTTGGTTGGGAGTTTGATCTGTCCTCTGGCTAATCTGGCAATCTGTCCTCTTTCCCCAAAGTTTACCCCTTGCAGATGTAATCCTACTCTGCGTCAGGTTCTCTTGATTTGCCACACTAGTTGCACCTTGCACAATCCGGAGCCTTGAAGAAGGGCTACTCCCATGAGGTTCAGCAGTCTCACTTACTCCCAAAGTTCCAAGACCCCCCACTACATCGATCGAGCCTTCAGAGCCGCCTGGTCTACATCTCCTCACCTCTTCTATGTCCCCCTAAAATAAGCTCACCAAGTGCAGGCCCAACACACCTTCATCAAAACCAGCCTCATCCTTCACACTACCCAGACTAGAACTACTAACTGAGTTTACGTCCAAGTCCTCACTGAGCTCCCTGCAACGAACCCATCCTTCATCCGCCCTAGCATCTTCTTCGCACCTTACTCTTTCAAATCTAGGAATTGGTTTCTTACCGGAACATCTCATAGGGCTTGGAACTTCACGATCTCGCAAGCGTAACCACAACAACTCCCCCTGAGGAACCTTTTTCCGCCGCTATATCTTGTCCCCAGCAGGTGAGCGGTCCATCGTCAGCCCAGCTCCCATCTCCTTACCCCGACCCACGTGACGTTTTAAGTGGTCACATGGGTCACTAAAGAACATGTTCGATTTAGTAACCGAACCGGCCATAACCCCCCCAACTCAAACCGGGCCCTTCGAAGACCACCGCTTGGTATACTTGAAAGCCTTGCCACGTCAACAAAAGATAAAACACCCACCCCACTTTTGGTTTTTTCAAAAAAATTTGAATTAATTACTTTAAGTGGCAGACTTGTCTCCTGGACTTCCCCCACCAACTGATTAAATGCTAATTTGGAAAACTCATGCGAGCTTGCAACTTTTCCCACTAACCTTCCTCCACGTGTCCACCACCAAACCAGCACAGCTTCATCTTCTAGCTATGGACTTCTTCCCCACCACACTTGTTCGAATTCAGACACCACCCACACCTTGACCCAAACTCCATTAGAGCTGATATCGAGGGATCTTGAGACATTTTCAATCTCGATTCCAGTGACCTGAAGCTCGATTGCCCCCAGATTTCTTTTGTTGAATCCCATCAGCACCCCACCCAAGCAATGAGCAAACTGTTTAAGTACAAATTGATGAAAACTTTCCGAAGACTTCCCATAGAATTGCCCTATTCAACACATAGTCCTTCAGTTCCTGCTTGCTCCTCTCCTTCTCTTGAAATATTCTACCATTCCTTTCTTCCCATATAGTCCAAATCAATGCAGCTCAAGCACATCTCCACATAATTCTCCCACTTTTCATATGCCAAGGGAAAGTAGACCGTTCAAAGATCATGCGAACTTCTGCTAGCAAGCTCCAATTACCCCCAAACAACGAGAGTAGCCAAGCCCATAAGTTTATAGAGAATGGACAAGATATTAGTATATGAAAACAATCCTCCCCATGAGCTCTACAGAGGGTACACCAGTTGTAAGAAATACAAAGGAAGGATCTTCACTTTTGTAGGTTACCTAGAGTATTTACTTTCCCATAATACACTTCCCAACAAAAAGCCACAACCTTTGGGGCAACCGGCCTATACCAAATTTCCTTTGAGGGAAAAGGCTGTTGGACCGAGGATTGAGAAATGGATTTGAAGTAAGAAGCACAAGTAAAGGTCCCTTTGGGTCTACGAGCTCACACCCTTTTGTCTGGCTTGGAGGGATCTAAACAAACCTGATTAAGAAAACAAAGCAAGTTAGAGAGGAAGTCAATTTCCACATCCCTTAATTCCCTACAAAAACCGAAATCCCAAGTAGGAGCCATAGGTGTCCCCGAATATAAGATAAATTTTGAGACCACCTCTTTTTTATACAATGAAACAAAAAATAACAAAGGGAATAAGTCCTTTAGAGGGGTACTTCCGATCCAAATATCTTCCCAAAACCGAACAGCATTACCAAAGAAAACTTCATACCTAATAAACCTAAGAAAATGAGGAAGGGTGTTGTGAATGGCCTTCCAAGGTGTTGCCAAGTTAGCCTGCCTTGAAACACCAGCATCCCAACCACTTGCCAAACTCCCATAAATGCTTCCCACCACTTCATGCCAAAGCCTCTTGCTTTCCAATGGTCATCATCATAGCCATTTCTTTAATAAAGCTTGATTTTTTCAACCACCCTCCCTATTCCCAAACCCCCCTCTTCTTTACTTCTACACACAATTTACCACTTAATTAAATGATCCTTTTTCCCTTGTCCAAGTTCCCACAGAAAATCTCTCATTAACTTCTCCAACTTCCTAGCTTTCTTAGGTGGTATCCTAAAGACAGACAGAAAATAAGTGGGTAAGTTTGCCAATGTAGCTCTTATTAAGGTAATTCTACCTCCCAAAGATATGTAATTCTTCTTCCATGAAGCTAATCTCTTCTGAAACTTTTCTAGCACTGGATTCCAAATATGCCTAGGATTTTCCCCTAATGGAAGCCCTAAGTAAAACATAAGCCAAGAAGAGATGGAACACTCGAGACACTCCGCAATACCCTTAATCTCCTCATCCTCCAAGTTAATACCCGCTATGCAACTCTTTTCCAAATTTATTTTCAGATTGGAGATTATTTCGAAACCTATGATTATCTCCTTCAGGTTTGCTACCTTGTCACTAATACCCCCTTCACAAAAGATCATGAGATCATCTACAAACTGAAGATAGGTGATTGGGATCTGGTTCCTCTCTACTCTCCTATTTGTTTTAGGCTTGGATGTTCCACCTTTATGGTCCATAACCATTCACTAAAAAAGTGGGAAGTAGCTTGTGGGAGTAACTGAGTAAGAATCAAGGAAGCTCGAAGTAGGGGAATGTGGTGTCCAAGATCTAGCTTTGCTATGGAAATGGTTGTGGAGATTGCCAATTGAGAATGAGACTTTGGTATAGGGTAGTAGCAACTAGCAAACATATGTGGATTAATGGAGAATGGTTCGGATGCTGGTGTATCTCCTCAAGCTATTTTAGCTTCCCCTTGGAAAGAGATTCATGTTGTCCTCCCATAGACCATGTCAAGTATGATGTTAACTCGAGGAATAAAGCACTTCTTTTGGGAAGACCTGTGGGTGGGTGACATACCTCTAAAAGAAGCCTTTCCAACACTTTTTGCTATCTCTCAAATCTTACAATACAGCCCAAAACAAGCTTTCCCTAAGAGTCCCCTACTTTTCCAAATTGTCAACCACAGAATTGGCTGATCTCTTTACCCTTTTTTGATATCTCTCATTTTAAGAAAAAGCCCATCTCAAATTTCTACTCTATCACTGAAGGGTTTTTTATCAATAAAAAATAAGTTTCATTAATTTAGAATAAGCTTAAAGAGGAGGGGAGCTAAAATATCTTAACTCCACAAAAAATGCTAACATACACCCAAAATGAAAAGGAACAATTACAACTGATCCCAAAAAGCAGAATTCCTATTCACCCCTTGCCTAGATAAGCCATCTGCACTTCTCTTTACCCATGTGCATCAAACTTCTATTTCCTTAGTCAACCATTTAAATTTCCTCTATCATTGAGGGTTTTGCTTGTAATTTGGGTTTTAAAAGAGGCTTAAGGGAGCATAAATGCTCTCTTGTTGTTGAGCCTGCAATTCTTGAGAAAATAGCAGTTGATCCCTCTAAGCCAGATAGGAGGAATTGGATACCCAACCTAAGGGACTTTTTTTCTTGTGAATGAAGATGTTCAAGCCCATCCAACTTTGGCAAGTGAGAATTATATTTCGAGTACAACTAGATCAGAAGAAGCTGATATCGAAAAATCTACAACAATGATTGCTGTCCAATTTTTTAAAAAGAATGCAGTTCTGGGACTGGAAAGGATTAATGAGAACCCTTGGCGCTCATTTAAGTCCAAGAAGTTTGATGTAACAAATAGAAGACTTAAAAAACAAAGAAACCATAGAAGTGTCTTGGTTTCAAAAGCTTTCACTAGATTAAAAGGGAGTCTCTTTGGGATTGGACCAAACAAGAAGATGTTCAAGATCAAGAAAGTCTCAAGACAATATTAGTGATTCAACGGATCAAAGGCCATAGCTTTTGAAGTTTTTTGTCTGTCTTTGGCTTTATCGAGTAAGAGTGTTTGTTAGTGGGGTTTGATGTGATTCTGTCTCTGTTGGCTTTGTTGTTCGAGTTTTGTTTCTGTTTGATCTGTCTTTTGGAATCTGTTATTGCCAAGACTCGGTTTGGAAGGAGTACAAATACAAATATGTAGAGTGCAAAACCTTGTATCTTGTATTATTTTGTACTGTACATATCTGTATTTGGCCTAGGGTGTTCAGAATTTTTCCTGATTTCTATTGGTTTCTTTGAGGCTTGATCGGGTTGGAGTTTCTTACATGGGTTTTGAAGTTTTGTTTTAGTTGGCAAATCCGGACTATAATCAGTACAATTCTTGATGCAATTTAATGAAGAAAAAACACCAGAGAAGAAGAAGAAGAAGAAGAAGAAGAAGAAAGGAAGAGAGAAGAGAGAAGAGAAAGATGAGAGAAAGAGTGATAGTTTTAGTTGCCACCCCACTCAGCTATTTATAGTAACATCAAAAAATAAGATGTCAATTACATTAATGCCCCTACTGCTTACATAAGCAAATAACTAATAAAACTAACATTGCTAACAGCAACCTAACAACAAATATAAAGTGGGAACTAACAGCAGTAGTGGGGACCACAATAAATAAAATAACAGCAATATAACAGCACTAACTATTGCTCTACATCTCTACACTCCCCCTCAAGATGGAAATAGATATTTATCATTCCCAACTTGCGTAAATCTGTTTCCAACTTGGCCCTTGTAACTGCCTTGGTGAAGAGATCAACAAGCTGCATGTCAGAGGCAATATAATAGAAGACACACTTCTTGAGAGGCAACTCTCTCTCTGATAAAGTGTCGATCCACCTCAATATGTTTAGTTCTATCATGCAGTACCGGATTGTGGACAATGTTAATAACAGCCCGATTATCACAATTCACAGTTCCTCAAACAAGGACCTCAACCATAATAATTCAGCCATACCATGTGCCATAGATCTGTATTCTGCTTCAGCACTGGAACGTGCTACAACATTTTGTTTCTTACTCCTCGAAGAGACAAGGTTGCCTCCTACAAAGGCACAATAACCAGAAGTAGACCTCCTATCATCAATGGGTGTGTGAGCTGGTTTAACACCTAGCTTTCCAATTTCCTCCAGAAGATCAAGAACATACTTCCTTTGGGAGACAAAAATTCCATGTTTGGACTGGGCTACTTCAATACCCAAGAAATAACATAGTTATCCCAAGTCTTTGACTTCAAATTTTTGGTGAAGCAGTTGTTTATGAGAGTCAATCTCATGGGTATCACTTCCTGTCACCACAATATCATCCACATAAGCAGCAAGTAAAGTCAAGGAGGAGTTTGTTTTCTTAATGAAAAGAGTGTGATCTGATTGGGCTTGGGCATAGCCGAATTTCCAAAGAGCTAGTCTAAATCTATCAAACCATACTCTTGGTGACCGTTTCAGTCCATATAAGGCTTTATTCAACCGGTAGACCTTCTTCCCTGCTTTTATACTGTAAAATCCAAGAGGTAACTCCATGTATACTTCCTCTTGCAAATCACCATTGAGGAAGGCATTTTTAACATCCATTTGGAACAATGGCCATGAGAAATTTGTTGCAATGGACAATATAACTCTAATAGTGTTCATCTTGGTTACCAATGCAAAAGTCTCCAAGTAGTCTATGCCATAAGTCTGTGCAAACACCCACTACACCCGACCAGTTTCTTCACTTTGGGTTGATCAACTAATTCCCATGTATTGTTTTTGAGAAGAGCATCCATCTCTACTTTCATGGCATCCTTCTACTCCAATATTGACAAGGTTTCTTGCACTGTCCTAGGAATGGGAATAGCAGAGATAGATGCCAAAAAGGACTTATAGGATGGAGACAAATGGTCATAAGTCAGAAACTGAGAAATACAATATGTTGTAGATGAAGTACAACAGCATTTCCCTTTGTGGACAAGTGGAAGATCAAGATCATCCAAAGGAGGTGGAGGCTCATTAATGGAAGGCATCTCATTTGGCTCAGTGATTGGAGGTATCTCATCTGTAGTAAGATGTGAGGGAGTTGTGGTACCTAGATTTGGAGCGGTAGAGGAAACTAGAGTTGGCCTGGACTGTTGAGGACCGAAATCAACCTATCTCCACCACCTATGAAACACCCTCAACTCCCTACACTTATGACAACCCTCTTCATTACACTCCCCTTCAATGATTGGGACAGGTAAAGGAATTCCTGATGTGAGTGAACCCATCTCACTACTCTCCCCCTGAGAAGAAACTCTATAATAGTAGGGAACATCCTCAAAGAATGTCACATCCATAGAAACAAATTGTTTCCCAGAAGTAGGTTTAGAGCAGCAATATCCCTTTTGATTTTGTGCATACCCAAGAAATATGCATTTGGAAGCTTTAGGGTCAAACTTAGAACGATAAGGCCCAAGAATCTGAACAAAACAAGTACATCCAAAGGTTTTAAGGGGAATAGTGAACAAGTCTTTGTCAGGATATAAGAGGTTGAATGGAATTTTCATGTCTAGGACTCAAAAAGGAACCCTGTTGATGAGGTACACGGTTGTATGGATAGCATCCCCCCATAAATGTATAGGAACATTGGAGTTTAGCATAATGCTTCTAGCTACCTCCAATATATGCCTATTCTTCCTCTCAGCAACTCCATTTTGCTGAGGTGTACGGGGACAAGTCCTTTAATGAATGACCCCATGGTCAAGGAAATATGAGACCAGGGGTTTTACAAAATACTCTTTGGCATTATTTGATCTAAAAACTTTCACTTTGACTCCAAACCGGGTTAGGACCATTTGATGGAAATTCTGAGTCAAATTAGGGACCTCATCTTGAGAGTGCATAAGATAAACCCATGAAAAACGAGTATAGTCATCAACAAACAACAGAAAATATCGATATCCCCCCATAGCAATGATATGATATAGTCCCCAAACATCAATATGCACAATTTCAAAAGGAATAGTACTTCTTTTATTGCTCAAAGAATAGGTTGTTCTAGAATGCTTTGCAAGTTCACAACTTTCACATTTTAAGCTAGACATCTGGACTGACTCGAACAAACTGGGAAACAAACTCCTTAAAGACTTAAAAGATAGATGACCCAACTGATTATGCCAAAGCATAATCTAACTCACAAACTGAAAAACAAAAGACCTTCCAACTTCTTTATCTTCCCCATGCAGACACTCTCCAATCAGGTAGATTCCATTCATCTCACGACCAATCCCAATCACCTTCCTTGTCTCCAGATTCTGAAAAACACATCGATCAGGGAAAAAAGTCACTGAACAGTTTTGATTTTTAGTGATGCTACTAACTGACAACAGGTTAGTAACTTAGTACTAAGTTTAGGAACATGCAAAACTGAGAACAAGGATATAGCGTCCAGTAATCTAATGTTTCCCTTCCCAGAGATGGGAACAAGGGATCCATCAGCAATGGATACTCTATCTCTGCTAAAGTATAAGCAATAAGTAGTAAACAAAGAAGATAAGCCTACAATGTGGTCAGATGCACCTGAATCTATGACCCAACAAGGTCCATTGTTACCTGGGCCTAAAACATGATATCTTGATGTCCGTGTACCTGAATGAGCAAATGACAAAGTAGGAGTAGCAGATGTAATCAGTGGCTGAGATGAGGGGGCTGAAGTACCAACTTCACTTTCTAACTAAGTCAGAGCAGCTCGGACAATAGCTAAAGTGTCTAGGAATGTGGCTCTTGTGCGGGAAGAGGATGCGCCATCAGTAGTAATAGCCTCATTGGCATTCCCCTTTTTATTTCTGAGCTTTACTAGCATTAAATGTGGTCATAACTTCCAACAAGTGTCCTTGGTGTGCTTCGGCTTCTTACAATGGTCACAAACTAAATCCTTCTTATCCTCCTTTATGTCCCTTTCCTTGTCACCCCCAAATTTTGGTTTCACAACTGCCAGGGCTGATTCCATAGGCTGAAACTGTAACATAACCTTTCTCCTACTTTCCTCACTATGCACTAGAGAATAGGCCTGAGATAATGTCACACTCTCCCTTGTGAGCAGTTGTCTCACAATATCATATTCTAAATTCAGACCAGCTAAGAATTCAAAAACCCTATTGGTCTCAACCTGTTTTCTATAGGTTTTTGTATCCTTCTAACTTTCCCACTCAATAGTTTCCAAATGATCAAATTTCATGCCATAAAGATTTCAAAGTGGAGAAATAAATTGAAACTGGCTTCTCCCCTTGTTTGAGATTATTTACTTCACATTTCAGTTCATAGGCCCTAGTAACATTGACTCAGGCCTATTCTCTAGTGCATAGGCCCTAGTGACATTATCTCATGCCTATTCTCTAGTGCATACCCAAATTTCCTTAGTTGTTTTTACCCACAAATAGTTGCAGCTAATATGAGGCTGCATAGAGTTACACAGCCAAGTCATGACCAAATAGTTATCTTGAACCCATTTGGCATATGAAGGGTCTTACTTGGCTGGTTTCTTTACATCTCCATTCACATAACTTAACTTCCCTCTGCCCCCAATCGCCATCATGGCTGACTGAGCCCATTCCAAGTAATTAGAACCATCAAATTTAACAATAGTAATCGGAAAATTATTTTCTCCCATGTTTCCAGCCCCCAAAACACCTTCCCCTTGAGTCTTAAACTCAGCTCCTGCCATTTCTGTAATAGATTTATCAAGAGAAACCAGTTCTTAGCAAAGGGATCCCCCCAAAAAAGGTTCTCACCCAAGATAAGCAGGTTTGGAAGCTAAAACAAGTCTAGCAATCACTTAGAAAACAATCTGGAATGCTGAAACTGATTTAGGAATCACCCAAAAAGTGTTAATAGTAAGGTCTGATCGTAGGGTTAAGAAAAACCCTAGAGAAAACTTTGTGAGAACAGAAACAATTCTCAGCCGCACCTTCTAAATAGGTCACAGTCAGGTGATTCAGGTCTGATCGTAGGGTTAAGAGCAAACCCTAGAGAAAACTCAGAAAGAAGAGGAAAGCTCAACCTCTCCTTCTAGATAGGTCCAATCTATCTCTGACTGGTGCCGATCTCAAGGAAAGATAGAAACTTACCTAGAAAAATCTGATCACAACTTCCAATCTTAGTCTGAACCCTAATCTTGATCTTTTTTAATATTCTCTGATTCTTCCTGATTACCAAACACTCTCCAAGCCTCTACAAGCCCTTGGACAACTACTAAACCCTTCTGGTAACCTCCAAGAATCAGCCGATGAACAGATCTTTCTAAGCTTCTAGCCCTAGGAACTTCTCATGCGATCAGCTGGATTAGACACACATGAGAAACCCTAGATTGGCTCTGATACCAAGTTGGCAAATCTGGACTGTAATCAGTCCAATTCTTGATGCAATTTAATGAAGAAAAAATACCAGAGAAGAGAAGAAGAAGAAGAAGAAGAAGAAGAAGAAGAAGAAGAAGAAGAAGAAAGGAAGAAAGAAGAGAGAAGAGAAAGATGAGAGAAAGAGTGATAGCTTTAGTTGCCACCCCACTCAGCTATTTATAATAATTGCAATTACATTAATGCCCCTACTGCTTACATAAGAAAATAACTAATAAAACTAACATTGCTAACAGCAGCCTAACAACAAATATAAAGTGGGAACTAACTAACAGCAGCAGTGGGGACCACAATAAATAAAATAACAGCAATATAACAGCACTAATTATTGCTCTACATCTCTACAGTTTTCTTCTTTTTTCTCTCTCTGGTGACTTCTGGTCACTCTCCTCGGTAATTTCTTTTTCCTTTCAATAAATTTTATTTTATTACAAAAAAAAAAATCCTCCATTAACCTTGTCCTCAAGGTTGAAACATATTGTTCTACCTTGTACCTTGTAGGATGCAAGCCAACTTCCTTATCTCTATAGAAATCAACGAAATCAATCACTTCTTACAGCATCTTCCCTGATACCAGCATCATATATAGCTGAATACACTTAGGAAAATCAACAAACTAAACATAGGGTAACACCAAAAAAAAAAAATCCTATTTGTCTGTTCCAAAGATTCATATCACTTTGAAGAATGAAAATGGCTGTAAGAAACATTTTCTCAACTAAAGTTGGGGCTTTTCAACCTACCTCAAACATAAAAGGGGCTTTTTCATTTTGGAAGCCATCTCCATCATCAAACTTGGGGATATCTTATCTTCCCTAAGAAGTGTTTCTTCCAAAAGAAATTGGGGCATGCTCCACTTCTTGAAAAGTCACAACCGCCTAAGAGTGATTAAACTCTATGTAGGTGTAGCTACAATTAGTAATCTCATGTTCTTTTCTTCCTAAACAAGCTGATCATAGCCAAATCCAAGCTTTCAAGCTTCTGAACTCAAATTTCAGTTTGGGGATCCATAGCTGTAGTAGAAGATCAAGACTGTAGTCAGTCTTG
Source organism: Nelumbo nucifera (assembly GCF_000365185.1). The sequence continues at coordinate 924,220 of NW_010729172.1, forward strand.
AATCCTAATAGGTTTTAGGTTTACAAAATAGAAAAAAGTGAGAGAAAGAAAAGAGAATAGAAGAGAAACAGGAGAACACAAGTGGTTGAAAGGAGGAACAGATTCTAACAGATCTG
>NW_010729172.1:935207-963589 GCF_000365185.1 Nelumbo nucifera
TAACTGAAACAAATAACTACACATGCTGTCCTACGAACACAGTGGGGACCACTGCGGTGGGGCCCACATCAGTGTTCTCTACAGCTGTCAAGGCGTAAGCACTTGTTAAGGTGTTAAGGCACCCTCCATGGAGTGCCTAGCCTGAATACATCAGTTAGATCAAATAAACACCTATCTTGAATACCAACAAAAGCACTAAGGTACCAACCTAGCCAACAAAAATCACAAGGTAGGTGCCTTATCGTAATATTATTTCTATGAGCTCATCTTATTAATATGTGTCAATAGATCTTATCATACAATCAGTGTTTTAAAAGGTTCACCAACTGCATTTTTATGCATATGCCCCACTTCCATCAACCTAGGCATAGTCCCTTTCAAAAGGCACATGCCTGGTGCATTTTGTGCCTCAACAAGAATCACATCTTCTATAGTTTGCTTTTTTGGTAATTTTTTATATATTTTTATGTCTCTTTCATTTCTGGGATGGTAATGGTCTATCAACTTCTAAATTACCTTTTATTGGTGCTTGTCCACTAGTAATGGTCAATTAACTTTTAAAAGAAATAAGAAATAAGGGCCTTTTGAATACCTGAAATTCTTGCTGTTGCGGATAGGATATCCACACCCCACACGTGGACTTCTTTGAACTTGTCTTAAAGAGCCCTATAAGATCAGCAGTGCAAGACGTCTAACTTCACACTAGGTATGGGTACTTGAAGCAATGCAACTAGGAGATAGACAAGCACATTGAGAGTTTTACAAGCTTGAATTGTTGAGTGCCTAAAGCACTTTGGTATGATCAATATTTATTTGCTTTCACTGTCACTTTGAATTCATATTATATGTTATGCTTATGTACTTTGATTTAATCTAATAAGGTTTTCAAATATTTAATTTCTTTTAAAATTAGGATTTCCATATTTTATGTGTTAATAATTTGATTTAATTCTTTGTTTTTCTTGAAAATGTGCATCTTGCTTTGTCCAGGCTCATGTGCCTCACATTGCACCATGTGACTTGGATGCTAGAACCTAGAAGGCCCCTATGCTTTTCTTGCTCCTCTCACTTTGAAAAGACTGCATACCTTATATATTACTTATTGTTGTAGTATTCAATTTGTATGAGGAATGTATTCTTTAGGAAAAAAAATTATACTTATTGACTAAACACAATATCAGACCCATTGGGGGTTTTCTTATAAATTTGAATAACTTTAATATGATATAAAGAGTCATTAGAGAGAGACAGATTGACATTTTTTATCAGCATTGGCATGCCATATTGTTAGACCAATGGCCTCTACTCTTTCCTCTTCCTTCTTTCTTCTTTCTTCTTTCTTCTTTCTGAAGACGCAAGGTGCAAGGCAAGGCACATACACAAAAAATTAAAAAAATATATATTAAAAAAGTATTAAATAAAGATGCAAAATTAAATTTTAAAGTTTTAAACTAAATGTTTTAAAAGGCCTATTAGCTTAAATTAAAATACTTAAACATAACATATTAAACACATTCAAAGTGAAAATGTAAAAATAAAACCAACCATAACAAATAAAACATATTCAAGAACTCAACAATTCAAGCATGTGAAACATTTAATCTCTTTATTCTTTTCCACTTGCATTACTTCAAATAGCTAATGTAATGTTAAACACCTTGTGCTCTTAACTACATGCCACTTTTGTACCAAGACCCTAGAGGCAAGCCCAAACAAGTCGATGCCAGGGTCTTAAATTCTTAGCACGTACAATAAAAGATTGGCTATGTAATTTTAATTATAATCCTCATGTCTTAAAAAATGCCTTGCATTTAGAAGGATGAATTAACAACATTAGCAATAAATGGTTCTTGGAGCACTAGCAAGCAAGCCAACCAAGGTAGTTAGAACTGTTAAAAAATAGTGCTGAAATTTGTAACAACTAAATCAGAGACCATTAACATTTAACAAAAGTGATGAAATTAGAACCGTTAAAAAATTAATTAAACATAAGGCATCAATGGCATGCATGAAATCTGTAACGACTAAAGCTCTTAGAACCGAATTGATAATCTTTACCGCTACGGCTGTATTTTTCGAACTTGCTGAGAAACGACATGACGGAATTGGGAGTACCACTTGGTAGCGTTGGCGCCTGGCTCACGGCCATGATTTCAGACCAACTTCTTTTCTTCCCCATTAATCACTGGATTTTTTTTTTTTTTTGCAAAAAGGGGTAAAAGAAAAATTAATGTCCAAAGTTCAGACCATAGGATATAACAAATAAAGCCAACATTAACCTGCTAGAAAAATTAGAAAACGTACCATTCTAACCAGCTAGAAATTTATTGAGCTTGGATTACTAAGAAAACTCGTCCGATGGATGAGCTTTTCTCTTTGGTTACCATTAAAAGGGAAAATTAAAGAGAAATAAAAATAAAAAATAAAAAAAGCGTAGGGGTTATTGGGTTAAGAAAACCCTCCCCTCTTGCATGACTTGCAGAAGATTCTAAAAAAGTAAAACAATACGAAAGCAAGAAAAGAGAAGAATACATTTACGTTGTCCGTGTAATGGAACGCTCTTGTTTATGCTTTTCGCCAGTTAAATGGAGTTGCAGAGAAAGCTTTCACTGCGTAGTTTAAGTTCATGGAAGAAACGCGCGATGCTACTTGCTAGTGACTAATGTGCTGCGTGCGCGGGCGAACGACGAAGCGAGCAGAGTGAGGGTCTGTCGGTCTGATGAAAGATGAAACCGTTGTTCCAACCAAAAGCCTCCTCAGCTTGCCACCTAGCAGCAAACGCAAAGCAGGAAATGCGCATTTAGCCTTTGTACACCGCTGATGGGATCTGCTCCTCACAAATGGGCGCCTCACAGGAACATCCACCGTGCATTGGGAACATCTCCCGTAAATTATAAGAAGATGTTCCAATGCATGATAGGATGTGCGTGTGAGGCGCCTGTGAGGCGCCAATTGTGAGAAGCAGATTCGGTCTCTGCAGTGGTGTATTCAATAGGGTTTTTAGCATATAAAGGCAATTTTTAGGGTTTAATATCAATAAAAGTAATATATTTAAAAAAAAAATTAAAAATAGATTAATTTTTTAAAAATAATATCAATAAAAGGAAAAAACATTGTTAATCTTTGTTTTTTTGCCATTTGTTCACCAGAACCGTCGTTCGCCGTCGTCCGCTGCCAACCGTCGCGCCTCCGTCCACCTCCGCCTCCACTTCCAACAACGTTGTCGGAGGTGGCCGGAGGCAGAGGTGGCAACAGCAGCGCCGGTGGTCATTCCTCTGCCCGCCGTCGTTGCCACCTCTATCTCCACTCATCTCCAGCAACGTTGCTGGAGGCGGAGGCGGAGGTGACAGCGTTGGATAGAGAAATCATCAGCGCCGTTGTCGCCACCTCTGCCTCCGGCCACTTCCAGCAACGTTGCCGGAGGCGGCGGCGGGTGGTAGCGGACAACAGCTCTGGTGAATAAAGAGCAAGAAGAAGATGATGAACAGTGTTTTTGCCCTTTATTGATATTATTTTTAAAAAGTTAACCTATTTTTGAAATATTTTTAAATATATTACCTTTATTGATATTAAACCCAAAAAGTTGCCCTTATATGCTATTACCGATTCCTCACTCCGGCGTTCCCTCCTTTTAACTCGTGGATAAATACTCACTCCGACGTTCCCGATTCCTCACATTTGGATTTTGGGGTATTTTATTTAGGAGGGTAACCTCACATTTGGGGTATTTTATTTAGGATAAATTGCTAAAACCTTCCCTAAAGTTTTGGATATTGTTATGAAGTTTGATAATTACAATCACCTCCCTTCAACTTTTTGATACAGGTAGACACTCTTTATTAGAATCCTCTGAAAAGAAAGAACAAAATATTCAAAATATCCACCATGCAATTACTAGTGAGGCTAGTTTAAAAAAATAATATAAACTTTATGAAAATAAAAATAAAACAGAATTTAAAATTGCAACTTTACCTTTGAACAGTTGATATGAAAAGCAAATTTGGAAAATAAACCAATTTCAAAAAAAAGATTGGAAGGTTTGGGATAGTAATTCATATGTTGAGAAAACTTGGAAAATAAACATTTTGATCAAAGCAATTGTATGGATATTTTAGACATTTTCATGCCTATTTTAAGAGGATTCTAATAGATATACATGATTGTAAGTTCAAAGAATAAATTGGAAATGAAGAAATCAATAGAGAATTTGCAAGTTTGTAAACAAAATGGATCATTTGGCAATGGTAGAAAAAGTAGTTTAAAGTGCAATACCTAAGCAAAAAAAATTGCGAAAGGTGAACTTTTTAATTAAAAGTTTACTGGAAAAAAATAATAAAAATGTATGGATAATAATATATTTAATTTAATAAAACAAAACAATAAATAAATAAATAATCTGGCGAGATAGTGAAAGAAGGAGATATGACTTTTGTCATTGTATTTTTTATTTAAATAGTGGCATAACTATAAATAGTTAAATAATAATTAATTTAATTTAATTTAATAAATAATTTACATGATTCTAGGTCTTATCTTGCTAGCAATAATAATTTGTTAGATTATTAAATAATTTAGTAAAATAAGTAAATAAATAAATAAAAGTTTACGTATTATTGGGACAGGATTGGCACAATCTATCTTAAATTATTTAATTAATTAATTTGGCGCTATCAACGGGATGGGTTGGACTGTCGGGTCACCTGGTCCATGAACAGGTCTAGTTGGGATAGCTTGTACCTATCCCATCCCAATAATAAATGAGCTTTTATTTATTTATTTTACTATATTAAATTATTCATTTATTTATTTTAATAAATTAAGTAAATGTTATGGGCCCGTTACTATCCATACATTTTTATTTATTTAGTTTACTAAATTACTAAATTAATAAATAATATATTTTACTAACAAATTCTCTCTCCCCCCCTTCGAACCCGATATTTAAGGTTGTCAACGGGTTGGATTTGGTTTGAGATAGCCTATACCAATACCGTCCTAATAATAAATAAACTTTTATTTATTTATTTATTTAATTTAGGGCTATCAACAAGCTAGGCTAGACTGTCATGCTACCCGGCTTGCTCTTGGTTGGGCTTGGACAAGAATTTAGGCTTGCAAGCTCGAGCCCAAAAACACTAGGCCCAAAATTTTTTTGGGCCTAAGTTGTCAGCTGGTCAGGCTAGGTTGTTAGGCTACCTAGCCCACTCTTGGTTGCGCTTGGATAGGAGTTTAGGCATGTGGGCTTGGGCTCAGGCTCAAAACACCAGTCAACTAGTAAGGTTTGGTTTGAAAAATCCTGTACCAATCCCGTCTCAATAATAAATAAATTTTTATTTATGTATTTATTTACTTATTTTAATTAATTAATTTAAGGCTGTCAATGAGCCAGGCCGGGCCATCAAGCTACCCCATCCGCTCTTGGTCGTGCTTGGACAAGAATGTAGGCTTGCAGGCTTGGGCCCAAAACAACAACCCAACTTTTTTTTGCCCTAAGTTGTCAATGGATCGGGCCATCGGGCTACCCGACCCACTCTTGGTCGGGCTTGGTCAAGAATTTAGGCATGCGGGCTAGGCTCAAGCCCAAAACACCAATCAATGGGTTGGGTTTGGTTTGAGATAGCTTGTACCAATCCCGTCCCAATAATAAATGAACCTTTATTTATTTATTTATTTATTTATTTACTTACTTACTTACCTAATTAATTAATTAATTTAAGGCTGACAACAGGCTAAGTCGAACGATCAGGCTACCTAGTCAGCTCTTGGTAGGGCTTAAGCTTTAAAGAATTGAAAACACAAAGTGTATCAGAAAGTCAATTTTAAGAGATGTATCGGGATATGCATGGATACAAACAAAGAATCAAAATACACATAAATATGCTAGGAAGCTAAAATAAATCCTAAAAAATATATTATTAACAATAAGAACAAGTATTATATGATTATAAATAATTTTTTAATGTAAAAAACCACAATTTAATGGTTTATATAAAATGTGAGATATTGAGACACATTAGTAACCATTGAAAATGATGGAATAAATAATATGTATATATATACATTAATTTTCTAATAACCAATATGTTGTGTCTTAATATTTATTAATATATCAATTTTAATAATTAATTCTAGTATTTATTGACAAACATCCACTAAGAAAAGGAGAAAATTTTACTTAAAAATAAAAATGCATATGACCATGACAAACAAATGAGTGTGGCTTAGTGGTGAACTTATGGTCATTGCCTAGTAACTAAGGTTTGAATCTTGTTAGAAAAATAATTTGTAGTTTTTATACTTACAATTATAAGAGCTAAGATTAATGGCTAATGTAATTAATGAGTCTCAAAATGAAGTTAATTAACAAATTCAAATTCAAATTGAGTAATTAACTAATTAATGACGTATTTCTATAGTTTTGCGTATTGGACCTTTGTGCAAACGTATTGTTGCAAAATTTTGAACCTTGGTCAGGCTTGGACAAGAATTTAGGCTTGCGAGCTCGGGCTCGGACTTAGGCCCAAAACACCAGGGCCGACTTTTTTTCGAGCTTGAGTTGCCAACATACTAGGTTGGGTTGTCAGGCTACTCGGCCCACTCTTGGTTGGGCTTGGACAGTAATTTAGGCCTACAGGCTCAGGCTTGGGCCCAAAACATCAAGCCTAACTTTTTTTTTTCGGGCTAAGCTTAGGCTTTCTCAAAAAACCTAGCTCGAGCTCGAGCCTGACCAAAAAAATATTTTATTTAATAAAAATATATTTTATATAACAAGACTACATTTTATGTAATGAATTAACATAAATAAATAAATCAATTTGTTATTAAGTAAAGAATAAAAATATTTTTCTCAATTTCTTTGCTAGGCTTCAAGCTTTATATGAGGGTCAGGCTTGGGCTTGGGCCTAAATGTGTTTTATTTGATATAAAGGCAAAGCCTAACCCAAACCTAATTAGTGAATAGGTTTAACCTATTAATAACCCTAAATATTAGGCTTAGGAAAAGAGAGAAATAATTTGTTAGTAAAATAAATTATTAATTAATTAAATAATTTAGTAAATTAAATAAATAAAATCTATGGATAAAGGGAGAGAGATAAATAAATGAAATGAGAGAGAAAGACGATTTTTAGCAAATATGGAAGAGGTAAAAGTTTAGTAATGGCACTATTGTAAATAGTTAGGTGTTTAACATCAAATATAAAAGAGGGAGATGACAAAGGACAAGTTATCTTACTTTTGTCTTATTCAATGGCAACATTGTAAATAATTAAATGTTTAAATAGTAAATATGAAGAATGGGACATAAGATTCCACATGCATGAGCTTTTACACGAGTAGATACATTTTCTTGATTTCTTAAGCATATATATATATATATATATAAAATGTTTTATGACCATACCACATGGCCACACTTTGGGCTTTTTTTTGGGGGGGTAGTCAAATAAATTCAAACAATCATACAATTGCAACTAATACTAAAAAATAAAATTCATCTAAACTAACTACCAACTTGATGTCATGTCAAATGCTCCCCATAGGGGAAAAGTAACTCAATGGGTTAATCCTTGAGAAGAAAAAAAAAAGGATAGAACTGATCACTTCCTTTGAATCAAGATTTGAAGATCACCTTTGCCACAACCAAAACTAGAAGCCTCAATGCATCCTAGCCTTAGAGATTTTACCAAAACCACCAAGTCATAAAGAAACTTTGAAGCAAAATCAAAGATAATCTACCCATGATGATTTCTAGCCACATAGGTGATAGCAACAAACCCTATCTAGGCTAGACACTTGCATCAATGTTAATCTTAATCCCACCCAAAGGAGGGTCAAGGTTGATGAAGACTCGGGGAACGATTAGTTCTCTAAAGGATGACTGGAGGGTCTTGAACATGCCAGCTTTAGTTCAACAATAAATACCTAACATTTCATAGATACTTGATGTTTAGACCCTTAATTCAAGTTTCGCCAAGCCCAAGAAGGGTGATGACCTATCGAGGTTAAGAGAAAATCCGAGTATGAGAGTAACTTTGTTTTACTAGTTTGCACCACAAAGCATCTTGATCTTAAAGCATCCTTCACACGATTTTGGCTAATAAAGCGCAATTAAAGCATTTGAGATCTACAAAACTTAACCCTCCAAACCTCTTGCTCTTACACAATTGATGCCACGCCACCCACTTAATCATGTACTCGTTCATCTTTTGCCCCTAAACAAAACTTGCAAACTTCCCTTTTAACTTATTACATAGTGTGACTCCAAGAAGTTCATGGTCAATTCAAAAAAAGGGGTCACCACCCATTTTTTTTAAAGGAAATGGGTCATCTATAAGTTTTAGGAAATAGACTTATTTTAAAACATATAGACTCCATCCTCTACCTTAAAGGCATTACCAAAAGACTTTAAATCCGCTATGATTGGGAAAGGGAAGGTGTTAGGTACCCTCTTTCCAAGATGTAAGTAACAACCCAATATGGGAGTTGTTTAAGCTCTCAACTTCACAAAAGTTCGAATTAATAAAGGTGGAAATCTAGAATTTGTGAACAAGATCCTTTCTAGCCTCCTTTAATTTCAGAAGATTTTCAATGTTTTATCAGTCAATCCGAGATTTCAGTGATTTCCTCGGGTTTCTCATGCCCAATGGGGTGGTATTCAAACATCAAACATGTTTGTGGCAAGTTTGATTTTGACTTGCCATTGGAAAAAATGTAAATTTGAAGTGGCCATAATGGCCCTTATGTTAATTTCTAGGGTCAAGAGGGGTTACTTTGGAGTTTTTGGATTCTTTTGGTCTACTTGGATTTTCCTAAATGGTCTAATGGGCATCTCCTAAATGGTCTAATGGTCTACTTGACATCTTCCCTCACTTTTTTGAGGTTTTAGGTTGGGACATAAAAATGAGAGATTTAATCTAGTGCATCAGAATAGAATATTGTTAGTTTAATAGTCAAATGAGTGAATTAGGTCATGAAAATTGGTGTATTGGGGTTTTTTGGATCTCTAATCATAGTGGTGAGGCCTGATGGGCCAAATGGGGTCAAGATGATAGAGATATATGGCTGATAAGTTTTGATTGATGAGATTTGTTGAACTAGATCATTTGCTTGATGGGGGGTCAAACATGGGAAATTTTAGATGAAATTTGGTAGGTAGGCATTTTTAAACATTCCAAATCAGATGGAAGTGAGGTATATTTGATCAGAGGTGTGGATTGAAACATTACCGATGTGGTGATATGGCACAATCATAACTGTTAAAAGGGAATCTTGTAGATTTAATGATGAATTTAAGGGTATTTGAGTTAAGGTTTGGTTTCCTGGGGTTTTGACATGTTTTGGGGAGAATGGTAGGGTCTAATCGAGCATCCAGAGTGTGAAAAAGTGGGTCGAAGAGGGGACCGAGAAAAAATTGGGTACTGACACATAGGGGAAGGAGTAGTTGCCAATTTAATTAAAACTTCTCTACCTATCTAACTTAAAGAAGCACTCTTCCAACCTTGGATCTTATTGGTAGTTCAACCAATCATATCGGCAAAAACAACTATCTTATTATAGGTGATAGAGTTTGGGAGGCCAAGATATCTAAATCTTCCATTACTTTCTTTTATCCCTAGCATTCTAGTCAACATTCTTTTGAATTTATGAGGGGTGTTCTTACTAAAATTTATCACCAATTTTTAGGCATTAATGACTTGATTAGAAGTTTGAACATAGTTCACAAGAATCTTCTTGATGTGGATGGCATTTTGCATGTCGACCTTAAGAAGAACAAGACAATCATCAACATAAAATAGATAAGATAGATCAAGGGCAATTCTTTTAATTTTAAATTGATGAATATGCTCATATGCTATGCTTGTCTTGATAGCAAGAGATAAGGACTAGGCAGACAAATTGAATATATAAGGGGAAAAGGGGTCCCCTTGTCAGTTTACTCGACTAGGCTTGACCCTCCCCCTTTGTAAAACATTTATATTGAAGTATATTATTTCACCAAGTTGAGACAACTAGATATCAGAAAAATACAATGTTTGAGTAAAACCCCAATTTTTTAAGCATTATTATAATAAAGCTCCACTCAAGGGGCAATCATAGGCCTTATTAAGGTCTAACTTGATCACCATAAAATATGATTTTCCGTTAGCTTTATTTCTCATGGAGTGGAAAGCCCCATATGCAAAACCCTAATATTGTCATATATGAAGTGATTTTTGGCAAAGGCATAGAGGATCATCAATAGATCAAGTTAATATGGATCCAAATTATGGGCCTTGGTATAACAAGGGTAATTCTAGATTTGGAGCCACAAAATAATTAGAACTAATTGTTTGGGTATGTGAAAATTGGAAAAATTAAAAAGAGTGGAATTTCTTCATTCTATCACATATATTTTAACAATTCATCTTCTTTAACATTTAATAGATCAGATACCCATTAACCAAATTTAAAGTTGGACCCAATTTCCATGGGCATTGAGATGAATCCATGTGCCACACCTCTTGGATAAAAATGGCCTTATTTGGGAGGGCTTTAGCATTGATTGGTCTGCATTGACTAAGTGTCCGTTTGGGAGGGCTGTCATAATGTGGCTTTTGGTGTTCCAAGTTGGGCTCCACACAAGAACACTAGAAGTTCTATTTAGTGGAAATATGAAAAGATGATCATTGTGTTCTAGATTCCACAAATGCACCACAAGAACGGTAGATGCTCTATTTAGTGGAAATCTGAAAAGTCAGTCACTATGTTCTAGATGCCAGAAATGTGTATGAAATAGGAAGCTACTCCAACTAGCTTTTTTGGAACATGGGTTCTCCACCACCACAGCTGAATCATTGCACCTTGCCTATAATGCAAAAGCCTTCCAAAACGGGCTTTAAGTGCCCATTTGGTAGGGCTTTTCGAGATGTAGCTTCTGGCATTCCAAGCTAGGCTTTGCATGGGAACACCAAAAGTTGTGTTTAGTGAAAATCTAAAAAGTGTGCCACCATATTTTAGACACGAGAAATGTGATTATAATACAAAACTACTCTAGGTAGCTTTTATGGAACATAGATGATTAACCAACACGACTTAATCATCACAACTCACTTCCAATGAAGTAGTCGTACAAAACAGGCTCTAAGTGCCTATTTGGGAGGCTTTACTGTTGATTGCATTAACTGAATATCCATTTGAGAGGGCTTTCAAGCAACAACTTTCTGGCATTACATAAACTGAAAAACCTGAAAAGTTGTTAAGCCATGTTTGGTATTGAAAATCCAAAAATAGGCTTACACGAGCTGAAAAACCAACTTTCAAGTGAAGCTATCTTAGGTAATTACTTCTTCAAAGCAACTTAGTTAACCAAGAAGCCCTCCCAAATAGGCCCTAAGCCACTTATAAGAAACTACCAAAACTAGATTCACAACTTAATGAAAGCATTTATGGGATATGTGGTTTTTTTTAATAAAAAATGACTTCATGGCTTTCCATATGGGGCACAAAATCTTCTGCAACCGACACCAATGAAGACAAAAAAAAAATCATTAGTTTCACTATAGGGATAATTTGGTTGGCTACATTTCATGCATGAGAGAGAAGTGAGGTATCTAAACCACTTGCTAAAGCCTTGCCCCCATGCTTGATGCTAGTATCTCAAGATGGAAAACTAGCTTCCACCTCATTAGTACGAAGTTTTCAATCTATGTAATCGTGGCTTTTCATTTTTTTTTGCTTTTTAGGCATGTAATGTACCAAATGGACACTTCAAACTTGAAAAATCAAAACACTGCATCAATTTGCTAAATGACTTCTTCAGGGTATGGTTAGATAATTACAATCGTCTAGGACCTAGATTATGATTCATGAGGAATCAAGCAAAGAATAAAACAAACAAAAAAAGAACTAGCATACATTTCAAAAATAATGGAGATATTAGATAGGAGGAGTGAAAGCATGAAAATGTAGAACAAATGAGAAATATTTATCATAACCATGAAAAGGAACCCAAAAATCTTCAAGAGAACGAATCTAAGAAAAATAAAGAAAAGCAACTCAATGACTTTTATCATTGATTTCTGTTTCACTTTTGTTATTTTCTCAATGCTTTTCACCTTTCCCATTCTCTCCAATAGGAAGATGAGAGGTTATTGGGTTAATATGGTAGGTACCAACCATACCAATCGAATTGCATCTAAACTGCATCTATGCACCTTTGTTTTCAAACAGCAAGAGAAAAAAAAAAGACTTTCAGCAAACTCACCACCACCCACTACATCTTAACTAGAACTTTGCAATTGAGAAACACACAACTTCTACATCATATACAATTGACAGTGTGGATCTAATCCGGGAATAGAATTGAATACAAAAATTATTTCAAATTGCAATTTCAAAGTATCAAGAACAAATTCAATCCAGCTATTATATTTATATGCTCTATTTTTTTAGAGTAGTTCCGGGTTAGTTTAATATTACATAATTGCAAAAGTAAGTTTAAGTAACTTCATGTTTTAATCTTTGTTCAATATAAGTAAAGTACTTGTAGAAGTAAGTTTTAGTTTCGTGTTCAATCTCTGTTCACTTAGAAGTTCACCCTTTAATACTGTGTATTAGAAGTTTGTTAGTGTTTAAAATGCATCGCCGACTACTAGTGATCATTTATGCCCGGCTGCCAATGGTTGGGAGGTTCATAGCATAGTGATCGTTTATTATTTACTGTTTAGAATATATGAACCAAGGCCTGAGAAGACGATGACTCGACTGAGTAAGAAACGATTATGTATTCGACCATCTATTTATTTTAAAGTGGGTTCCATTAAATATTAAATATTAATATTTTTATACTAGGAAACATTAAACACCGCATAATTGCATTCACTGACAGCTATTATCACAACCGAATTATGTTTTCAATTTTTTTTCTTCTTCCGTTCTTATTTTCTTATATTTTTTGAACATATAATACATATGTTTGTTGAAATGGGTGATAAGCTACCCTTCTTTGGCCTCTCGAAGGCCTCTATAGCCTTAGTTGTCATCATTGTGTCAAGCGGATGATGGGTTGGAGTCGGGTTAAGAATGTGACTAAATATGGGTTGGGTCGGGTTGGGTCTGTCCGGACTATGAATTCGGATGTTACTTATTATCGACTCGGTTCAGTTTAACTAGTTTAGTTATTTAAACCAGTTTCCAAACAAACCTAGTTTTTAATGTTTTACTGATAATTAATTACATAGGTTCATTTTTAAACCTAACTCTTGTAATTAATTATTGGTAATTAGTAGCACTGATAATAATGACAATTATTACTTCGGATTGATAATTAATTAAGTCGGTTTGGTTTGAAACCAAACCAGGTTTAATTAATTATTGATAATTAATAATGATGTTAATAATGATAATTATTAAATTGGATATAATTATTTAATATTTATATTAATTTATAATAATTAATTGATAATTATATCACTAATGTTAATTATTAATAATATTATTATTAGTTAATAATTATTAATATATTTTTAACATTACTGATTTATAATGACTATCAATAATTAAAATATTAGTAATTTTAATATATTTTTAACATTATTGATTTATACTGTCGGTATTATTAATTATTTATATTAGTAACTTTAATATTATAATTAAAATATAAATATTATTAATACCATTACTTAATTTAAAATCCGTAATATTAATATTACAATTATTTCTATTGTTAATATTAAGATTTATGAATAATGTTAATTACCGATAGATAATTATTAACATTATCGACATATAACTAAGATTATTTAATATGAGTACTTATATTTAATAATATTATTATTATCAATTAATAATTATTAAAATATTATCAACATCAATATTGATTTTAAAATCATTACCATTATTATTATTATTATTATTATTATTATTATTATTATTATTGTATCAGTAATGTTAGTAATTATATCCGTAATAATATAAGTTTTTAAATTGGAAATTTTAATTAAAAAAATTCTTTCTGAAAATTAATGATTTTGGAAAGTTATTTATTTAAATCGATTCAGTTTCCAACATACCCCGGTTTGAATGTTTTACTGATAATTAAATTAATTGGTTTAGTTTTAAACCAAACCCAGTTTAATTAATTATTGATAATTAATATCAGTAATTATAATTAATAATAATATTATTATTATTATTAACCATTATAATTTAATTTAGTAAAAGTTAAATTATAAAACTTTAAATTATTCAATATCATTAAGTTATTTTAATTATAATAACAATTATTATTTACTTAATTAAGTAAAAATAATCATAAGAAATTAATTACTTAATATAAACAAATTAAATAAATACTTAATAATAGTATTAATTGTAAAACATTAAGTACTTAATTACTAAATTAATTAAATAATAATAGTATTAATTATAAAGAGTTAAATATTTATTAATAACAAATTAAGTAAATAATTAATAATAATAATTACTAATTACTTAATTAAGTACATAATAAAAACCGAAATAGTGATTGTCATTATTTAGTTTTCAAATTTACTCCAAACCCATTGTAATTAATTACTGATAATTTGCAGCAATGATAATAATGACAATCATTAATTCAGACTGATAATTAATTAAATGGGTTCGATTTGAAACCAAACCCAATTTAATTAATTACTGATTATTACTAATGCTGTTAATAATGTTAACTATTAATTCGTATATAATTATTTAATATTTATATTAATTTATAATAATTAATCGATAATTACATACCTAATGTTAATTATTATTATTATTATCAATTCATAATTTTTAGTATATTTTAACATTATTGATTTTATAATGATTATCATTRATATTAAAATTACTGATGTTAGTATTATTAATTATTTATATCAGTAACTTTAAGATTATAATGAAGATATAAATAATATTGTTATCATTACTGATATTAAAATCAGTAATAGTAATATTACAATTATATCTATTATTAATATTAAGACTTATGAATAGTGTTAATTATGGGTAGATAATTCTTAACATTATCAATATATAATTATGATTATTTAATATTAATACTTATATTTAATAATATTATTAATATCAATTAATTATATTAGTAATTATATAACTTTGTAAATAGGAAAGTTCACATTGTAGTCCTATGTGATATGAGAAATTAAAACTCTTGATATAGCACCAAAATTTGTAACTGATAATTATACTAGCGAATCATTACTACCTTTTCAAAACCTATTTTAGAAAATAATTAATTTTTCTCTTAAAACTAATAAAATGTTTCAATAATATTATTTTAGTCATTGTTTTGATTGTTCCATTATATTTTAAGTTAGAATAAACTATTTTTACTAATTAATTATTAAATATTATATTTGTAGTGGACATGTGTACTTTCAAACAGATTGAAAACTATAAGATGAAGACAGAACACAACATGATGGAGCAAATAAGAGCTATTAGTGACGTGTTGACAATCAAGTTATAACAATATAATACTTCCGATTGAAAGAAGAATCATAATACTATTGAAATATTTACTTGATGAATGGGAGTATGTTGCACAATTTATATAGGTTCAGTATAAGAAAAAAGAAATATAGACATTCTTTCAAGTAGCTTGTGAGGAACTAGCTGAAGAGTGACACGTTTTACAAGGCATTAGGAGGACTGCCACACTTTCTCAATTCCCAAATTTTTGTATTGAAAGACATGTTTGTTACTGTGGCAATGAAAGAGGTTGTAGAGATAGTTGGTTACGCAAAATAGGAGCTAGAATATTAGATGATGAATGGGCACTTGAAGTGTGTAACGAATTAATGTATGGTCCCTTTAGGAGAGTAAGTAAAAACATGCCCTTTAAAAAGGCAAAATGAATTTTATAAATATTCTTCTTATTCAATGGAAGAATTTATAAATATTTATTTTTATAAATAAATGAGATTGTCAACTTTTATTTGGTAGATTGTAAACATTCTTCTTATTGAATGCAACCATGTTTTTTTTTTGTTCATTACTCTTTCATAATCCATTTGTTTAATTAGAGCAGTGTTGAATAAATTAATTATTGATTATTTAATCATCCAATGAAGATATTTGATTAAATTTATATTTACTCAAAGGTAAATAACTAAATATCAATTATTTCTCTATTATTATAACTAATATTAACATTTAATTAAACATTAAGTGATTTTTTAAATAATTAATTTAATCAATAAATAATTAAATATTTTTTTAAACAAATACCAAAAAATAATTACATGTATTATTAAAGTAAGGGCAAATGTTATATTAATATATTGTAATATATCCAAGTAATAATTATGTGAAAAATAAATAATTATCTTAATATATTTTAATTAATCATAATATTCTTACTATCATAATTACATTATATGAAAACTAAATAATTATTATAACACATTTATAATTAATCACATTAATGGCTGAAATTAATATTAGTCAAGAAAATTGAGTATTGAGATAAGATCCTTAACGGTTGAAATTATTCATGCATGTGTCTAAAAAAAGCTTAAAATAATCACCGAAAAAGTTAGTTAATTCAATTTCTATATTGTTTACTTCTAGAATTAGTTGACTTTTCATAACTTACAACATAATTAGGTTGAACTACAAGACAAAGTAATTAAATTATTCAGCCATAATCAACTTGCCTCACATTTATACTTTACTTTTTTGGCATCATGATTTATTAATCGTACAATGAAGAAATGTTTCCACATTAGTAACCCACATGCAAGATGAAGATTAGCCTATTTGGTGTGGGTAGCATAGAAACTTTAATACAAATTACAAAAAGAAAGAGGAAAATAAGTTAAGAGATGCAAAAAATGTCAATCTAAGTAATTGTTATTGCTTCATAGTTCATTAATACTTTAAAACTAGCCCATATTGAAATTATTCAACAAATAATTTTTTGACAAGTTAGATGGGAAGTTAAAATTGAGCTTAAATCATTTTTTGTTCTTGTAGATTGTATTTGCCTCTTGGATTAAAGTGTTTGTGGGTTTTGTAAAATAGCATTTAGGTAAGGTTTTTAGCTTTACTACAATTGTTTTATCTATGGATTTTAGTGTGATTTCCTACTACAATAGTAGAATAATACAATTCTCCAATTTGGCATTTGCTAGCCATGAATTTGTTTATAGGTATTTAAGTTCCCTATATTAATTTATCCAAATAGATTAATTGAATTAATCTTTTAATTATATTAATTAATTATAATTAGTTATAAAAATTATAATTATAATTATATTTTATTAATATAGTAATAATTAATTATAGTAATTATATTATTATTAATAATTTTTATTAGGAATAAATTATTATTGTATTAAAAGAAAAATAATAATTTTAATATTCTAATAAAAATTATAATAATTTATGAATTATATAATTAATTATAAGTAAATAATTAAACATTCACTACTCAATTATCAGCAAAACTAATAATAAAAATATATTAATAACATTAAATAAATAAATCACTATTTAATATTACTAAAACTAACAAAAACTTAAATTAATATTTTTGTACTATTGACTATAATATTTAACAAATCAGTAACATTATTATTATGATTATTGCTATTATTATTATTGTTATTGTTATTGTTATTGTTATTGTTATTGTTATTGTTATTGTTATTGTTATTGTTATTGTTATTGTTATTATTATTATTATTATTATTATTATTATTATTATTATTATTATTATTAATAAACCTTTAAACATCAACTAAATATTGAAAATGAAATAGCTTTAATATTAAATAATTAAATCAATTACTACTTAAAGAAATTTCTCATTTCAAATATGAAATACAAAAATAAAATATATTTATTACAATCGATTAGAGATAATTTAATGTTTCATTTAACTTATTTAAAAAAAATGCCTGATTTTCATTTGGAAGTTATTATTAAAATAATACACTAAAAGTATAATAGTTAGCTTAATGCTTCAACATATTTGCATGTTATTATAACAATTTAATTATAAATGAATGAAACAACTATTTATTATTTGTTTGGTAGAGAATTTCATTGAAAAAACACTGTGAAATTGTTGAAAATTCTAATTAAGGTACGCTAACCTTATCTATGTAATAAGGTTCTGTAATATTATTCTTTTGCTTCTATTGATTCTTAGTTTATTGACGTTTTGGTTATTTTATATTATTAAGATGCATTATTTATGTAAATATTATTCATATGTTATGCTCATGCATAGTTGTAATGGATTTTAATTTAAGACAACAGGATAAGGAGGCTTGAAAATTAAGAAGATTTATTTTGACCCAACGTAGAAAGAAAAGAAAATTGTTGGATGTTTCAGCTACTTCCAATTGTAAACTAAATGTTTCTAATAATAACATTAGTGATATATTGTTTCATTGTTCTCATTGAGTATGATTATTTATATTTCTTATATAATTGAAACTAATAAAATATTTTTCATTAAATGTACAAGAACAAACTAGGAATTGTCACATTTAGAGAAACATTATATTGACTAAACGTAAATAAATAATATTTCTATTTTATTTAATAATTTTGTTTTATGTAAAATAAATAATAATTGATTAAGATATACATTAGATGGTTATAGGAGATATGACCATTTATTTTTAGATGAAAGGATAGATAATGTAGAAGAAAGAGTAGATGTTGATCTAGCTGTAGATGAAATGTTTGATGATGAAGAGGAAAATGACATTGAGGGCATCCAAAATAGTTAAGTATTTTATATAAATTAGATATGTACAACCTTTTAATAGTATTGAAATTCATTTAAAATTTTAAAATTTTATATTATAGGAAATGTAAGAGAAATTTGGGATTATGGACCTCCTATGAAAGTATGTAATTACTGTGGAGCAATTCTCTGGTATGAAGAAAGGAATAAGAAAACATGTAAACCTTTTACTCCCAAATTTTCAATTTATTGCCAAGTTGGAAGAGTTAAACTACTTTATCTATAAGAAACTCCTAAATTTTTGAAAAAAAAAGCTATTAGATTATGAGGGAGGAAGGCGATCTAAAAAGTTTAGAGACAATATTCGAACTTATAATTGCTTATTTGCTTCTACTTCTATGGAAAAAGATTGATAGTAAGATCAATAATGGTAGGAGTCCTTATGCATTTCGTTTAAATGAGTAAAACCACCATAAAATTGGATCTTTATTACTATTGAATGGAAAATGACCAAAATTTGCACAACTCTACATATATGATACATTCAGTGAGGTGTCAAATAGGATGGATGTAATACATGATATTGAGGGTTACAATGACTTGGATAGAGAAATTGTTAATGGGTTGTTAAGTATGTTGGATGAACATAATATCCTTTCAAAAGTATTCAGAATGGTGATAGATAGATTTAATGAGGAAAATTTCATTATAATCCTATTAAGACTGATTGGTAATCGTTGTAAAGATGGATGACAATACAACTTACCAATTGCAAGTGAGATTGCATTAATTATTATTGGAAATGGAGATGAATATGATGCACACTGAGATGTAGTTATTGAACAAAGATCAAGTGGCCTAAGGAGAATTAATGAATTACATCCAAGTTTTATGGCAATATAGCATTCACTATTATTTTCATATGCAGATGGTGGATTTAGAATTGATTTATTATTAACGAATCCCCAAAATGAACGTGCAATGAAACACACAAAGATGAGCATGAGTGAAATATTATGCATTTAGGTTACAAAAACGGCAATTTGAAGGGTAAATATTAATTGGAGAAGGACGCCTGTTTTATTAATTTATTGTTGATGCATAGAAGAAAATAGATTGACTTATTTAAGGAATAACTAGTCAAATATTCGAACTGAACTTTATAAGGTTCTAAGAGATGCAGTTGTTGCAGGAGATACTAGTACATAATTTTTAGGATGGCGCGTGGTAGTACCTTCTACTTTTATTGGAGGTTAGGGATATATGATCTAAAATTATTAGGATGCAATGGCAATACATATATGGGAAGGACTAGGATATATGATCTAAAGTTATTAGGATGCAATGGCAATACGCAGATGGGAAGGACTGTCCAATCTCTTTTTTAAATTCACATGTAATCCAAAATGGAATGAAATAAAGAGATTTGTAGTGATCATATCTAATCAAAGAAAAAAAATAAAGACCAGATATTGTTGCTTATGTATTTAAGATAAAACTAGACCAAATCATGAGAGATTTGAAGAAGAATTCCTTACGTTTGGAAAGAGTCATTGTAGGTATTTTAGTGGGTTGTTACTTATATTCATGTATATTTAAATGAAAGTGATGTGGGGTGACCCAACCCAGCCCATTTGAGGCTGGGAGGCCCAGCCCATGAGTGCTAGATCAGGGAATAAGATCAACTACAGCAGGGGTTGCCCTGCCCCCATCGTACGGAGCCAACCGCGATGCGCTCACATGACCCTGCCAAACTCGTTGCAGCCCCTCGTACGACTCCCATCTCAGGCGTTCATCTCCACCTACCTCCAGGCAGCTCAAGTATAAATAGGGGTACCCCCCTCCAGGTAAAGGGGTTACAAAAACTCAAGACCTACAACTATTGTCATAATAGCTATTGCTATGACTGCTATTGTGACTTTATTATAGAACTACCTACTAGGATCCTGTCCTGGTACTCTCCATTCGTACCTTGTACTAACTTGACCGTCGGAGACTCTACCTCGGGTTCTCACCTGGGGCCTCTGACGAGTTTCTACCTTGTAGCACTTCGGCCATTTACCCTCAGCTTCTACCGGACTCGGGATCCACCCCGCCTCGACCTACACACCTCGTCCTCAATAGCAACCTCTCCAAGTCTTAAAAGCATTCAGCTAGCGTTCGGAGTCCAGGGGCGAAATTACTTTGTTGTCCTCCGCCATTTCGAGTACCAACAATTGGCGCCATCTGTGGGATCAACACTAATACATTCCCCGAAAGAACTGTCGCAAGTTAACAAGTCCCCAAGCTTCGACCAATCAACATGGTACGAAGAATGAGAAATATGCAAAATCTTGTCACCAGTGAACAGTTCCAAGCCGTGCTCGACTGTGTGGAATATTTGACCCAGCGAGTCGAGCAGAACTTCCCCCAGGCAGGAGGTCGCTCCCAAGGTGACCGCCCCACCGGGAAGTCAACATTGCTAGGTCGGTGCGGGTCCACCACCTAGTCGGCCCCCAGCCTCGGCCATGCGGAGCGGGCCAAGCCCTCAGAGTCTGGCAGCAGTTTTCCGGCCAACCCACGCTCCAGAACCTTTAAACCTCCATGCCGAAGGGAGGAGGATCCAGAGTGATCAGAGGATAGCTGTCAGCCCTCCGAGCAGCTTCACCAACGCCAAAGGGCCAATCTGAGGGATGAAGGCGGGCGCCACGGTCGTCCCAACGCCCATTCCAAGGCTGAGGGCCGGCGTCGAGCCTCTTCCTCTCACGTTTTGGACCTCCAGGGCGTCCTGAATGACCGTCGCACTAGGAGCAAGGCGTGTGGCTTCAACTTCGAGCACTCTGGCATCTGCGCCGAGCATCATTGCGTCTGCAAAGACCGGGATGGCACCCAGGCCGAACCCCCCATGTTCGCTGAGCTCCGAGCCAAGCTCGGTGCCTTCAAAGCCGAGCTCAAACAGGTGAAAGAGGGCCGAACCGACAGCTCGGTCGGACAAAGCTCCTGCCAAGGGGGAATGGATGCCTTCTCCCCTGATATTATCACCGATCCTCTACCCCCAAACTTCAAGGCTTTCACCTTGGAGATGTACAATGGGAACTCTGACCCGGACGGCCACCTAGGGAGCTTTAGGGCACTCATGATTCTATATGGGTACTTCGACGCCTTGACGTGCCGTACTTTCCAGGCAATCTTCAAGGAAGCTGCTCGGCGGTGGTTCTCAAGCCTCCCACCTCGGTCCATCAACTCGTGGAAGCAATTTTCCAGCATGTTCCTTGCATGTTTCATCAGTAGTTGACGCCCTCAGAAAAGTGTTGTCTTGCTCATGACTGTCAAGCAGAAGCGAGGGGAAAGCTTGGGTCATACATTGACCGCTTCAAGAAATAAGAACTTAACGTTCGCGACCTCGATCCCCTGGTCTCCATGCATGCCGCTATCAGCGAGCTCCTCCCCGGCTCTGCCCTCAAATTCTTCGTGGCCAAAAGCCAACCGAAGATGAAGCTGGAGTTCCTAGAAAGGGCCCAGAAGTATATTGCAGTTAAAGAGGCCACGGCCATGGACGCCCATAAGAGGGGCGCGGAGCCCCCGAGAAGAAGAGAAAAAGCGGGGACCAAAGTTGTAGCAACAACAACAACAGAAAGCCTTCGGCCCCAACCTTGGCTTATAATCAATATATGCCACTCAACTTCACCTGCACACAGATCTTGATGTAGATCGGGCAGGAGAAATTTATGAAGTGGCCCGAAAAGTTGAAGAAGAACCCCCATCGGGGGAATCCTAAAAAATACTGCAAGTTCCACCGAGGTACCAGCCACGACACCGAGGACTGTTATGATCTTAAAAATGAGATAGAGTTCTTCATTCATCGGGGCCACCTTAAGCAGTACGTCGGGAGCGAAGCCGATCCCTTGTCCTTTAGCAACAACAATAGTAGCACCAGCAAGCAGCAGGCATCATCAACGTCATAGTGGGAGGCACGACCTTGGGTGGCGCCTCGACTTCAGCTCACAAAGCCTACGCCAGGTAGCTAAACATCCAGGGGCCGTCCCCCAAGAAGTAGAAGCAAGAACCCCTCTCCTTTGCGGATGAGGACCTGAAGGGGGTAGCAGTCCCCCATGACGATGCATTGGTGGTTTCAACCATCATTGCGAACTTCGTAGTTAAAAGGATCCTTGTTGACAGTGGCTCCTCAGTCGACATCCTTTTCTACGAAGCTTTTGAAAAGATGAAGATAGCTCTGGAGCGCCTTTAGACAACAGATGCCCCATTAGTTGGCTTCTCCAGCAGCATCGTCAAACCAGAGGGCAAGAATTCCCTACCGGTTACAGTAGGGACGGAGCCCCAGCAGGTGACAAGGATGACAGAGTTTCTAGTTGTGAAGATTGACTCACCCTATAACGCCATCATGGGGAGGCCAACCCTTCACGCATTATGGACAATCATTTTCTCCTACCACCTCGCCTTGAAGTTCCCCACCGAGTGTGGCATCGGGGTCGTTTGTGGGGACCAGCATGCCGCTCGTCAGTGCTATGTGGCAGCGCTGAAGGGCAAGAATAAAGAAGCTCTGCCACTAGAGGGTCTTGACCTCAGGGAGGAACCAGCAAGCTGAGGCTAGCCGGCCAAGGACCTTGTCTCCATTCCCTTAGACGAGGATGATCCCGACAAAATAGTCCGCGTCGGTTCCAACCTTCCCCCCGAGAGCCGATCCAAACTAGTAAGTTTCCTTAGCCTCAATGCTGACGTCTTTGCTTGGTCCGCTGTTGACATGCCTGGAATTGACCATTCGATCATTACATACAGGCTGAGCGTGGACTCGAGCTCTTGGCCAGTTTGGCGAAAGAAGATGAACTTTGCATCGAAAAGTTGGAAGGCCATAGAGGAGGAAGTTGTAAAGCTATTTGACGCCGGCTTCATCCAAGAGGTACAATACCCTAACTGGTTGTCAAACATGGTTATGGTAAAGAAAGCTAATGAGAAATGGTGGATCTGTATTGATTTCACAAACCTTAACCGAGCCTGCCCCAGTGACAGTTTTCCTTTGTTGAGGATAGACCACCTCATTGACGCCACTACAGGGTAAGAGCTGCTTAGCTTCATGGATGCCTTCTCCGGATACAATCAGATAAAGATGCACCCAGATGATGAAGAGAAAACCTCATTCATCACTGAGCATGACACATACTGCCACCATGTGATGCCCTTCAGCCTCATTCATCACCAGTGCCTTGTCAACTAGGTGTTCAAAGAGCAGATGGGAAAGAACGTCGAAACTTTTGTGGATGACATGGTAGTAAAGAGCCTGAAGGCCAAGACCCACGTCTCAGACCTAGCCGAGACCTTTGACACCTTGCGGAAGTACAACACAAAACTCAACCCCAGCAAGTGTGCCTTTGGCATTACATTAGGCAAATTCCTAGGTTTCGTCATCACTCAGAGAGGCATTGAGGCTAATCCTGAGAAGATATAGGCCATACTAGATATGGCACCCCCGTGGATGGTGAAGGAGACCAAAAAACTCACTGGCTAAATAGTAGCCCTCAATCGCTTCATGTCAAAGTCAACCGACCGCTGCCTACCCTTCTTTTGTGCCATTAAGAAGTTGAAAGAGTTCCAGTGGATGGAGGAGTGATAATGCGCCTTTGACAAGCTCAAGGCGTACCTTACTTCGCCTCCCCTTCTCTCTTGGCCGGTTGAGGGGGAAACCCTGTACCTATACCTCTCGGTCGGGGATGAAGCAGTTAGCCAGTCCTCATCAAGGAAGATGGCATGCAGAAGCCAGTGTACTATGCCTGCAAGGTCCTCTGCAATGCCGAGACCAGGTACCCTAAGATAGAGAAGTTGGCTTTCGCTCTTGTGATTTCGGCAAGGAAACTCTGGTCGTATTTCCAAGTACACACTGTAGTGGTCCTAACAAATCAGCCCCTCAAGGTCGTACTTGCCAAACCTGAGACCTCGGCTCATCCTCCTCACCCCATATGATATTGTCCTGGAGTATGCGCTAAGGTTTGACTTTCAAGCATCGAACAACGAAGTCGAGTACGAAGCCCTCTTCGCTGGTCTCCAGCTTGCTAGGGACCTCGACTCCTCATATGTCAGTCTTTAGTGACTCTCAACTGGTGGTGAATTAGGTGAATGGCGAGTACGAGGATAGAGAACAAAGCATGTCCAAGTACCTTGCCAAAGTCCAAGGTTTAGCCCGCTACTTTCAACGTTTTTCCTTACAATGGGTCCCTCGGGGCCGAGGATGCATGAGCAGATCCCTCGGCCGGACTGTGCACGTCGAGAAGCTACTTTGGCCCTCCATCGGAAAAGTCCAAGTGCTCCTCATAGAGGCCGGACCTTCATGGATGGATCCCATCGTCAACTTCTTTTCAATTGGATGGCTGCCCAAAGATAGAAATGAGGCAAAGCGACTCAGATGACAGACTGCCCACTATACCCTCCTGGAGGGAAAACTGTACCGAAGATCCTTCACCTTGCCTTACCTCCGATGCCTCCGTCCAGAGGAGGGCAATTATGTGTTACAAGAAATTCACGAAGGAATCTGCGGTAACCACCTTGGCGGGAGAGCCCTAGCCCAAAAAGCTCTAAGGCAGGGCTACTTCTGGCCTACCCTCCACAAGGACACTGCTAGATTGGTGCAAAGGTGTGACCCATTCTAGAGGCACGTAGGCCGACCACCACTCTCTCGGCCCTCTATAACCCATGGCCCTTTGCCAAATGAGGCATGGACCTCGTTTTCCCCTTTCCTTCGGCCACGGGGGGTAAAAAGTATCTCGTTGTTGCAGTAGACTACTTCACCAAGTGGGTAGAAGCCGAGCCTTTGGCTGCCATCATGGTGCGAGCCATCCAAAACTTCTTTTGGAAAAACATCATCTACCACTTAGTCCTATCCGATATGTTGGTCATTGACAACGGGAAGCAATTTGATGACGCCAAGTTTCGGGAGTGGTGTGCTTCTCTCGGCATTAGGCAACAATACACCTCGGTAGGCTATCCCCAAACCATTGGCCTAGCCGAGGTCACCAACAGGACAATACTTGATGGACTGAAAACTAGATTTGACCGAGCTAAAGGCCTGTGGGCTGAAGAACTGAATAGTGTACTCTGGGCTTACCGAATTATACCTCGGACAGCCATGGGAGAAACCCCATTCGGCTTAACCTACGGCACAAAAGTAGTAATCCCAGTAGAGATCGGCCAACCGACACTCCAAGTTGAAGCATACGATGAAGCCGAGAACGATGAAAGCCTCAGAGCAAACTTAGACCTGCTGGAAGAAGCCCAAGAGCAAGCACATATAAGGGTAGCCGCTTACCAGCAACGAGTGGCCCGCTACTACAACTCCAGGGTAAAAGAAAGACACTATCAAGAGGGAGACCTTGTCCTCAGAAAAGTCATGGTCTCTGAACCCGGAGTAGGGAAGCTGGGCCCCAACTAGGAAGGCCCCTACAGAATCAAGCGAGTCGACAGCCCCAGTACTTTCCACCTGGAACACCTAGATGGAAGAGCTATACCTTGGACATGGAATTCAGAGAACCTCCAGATGTACTACAAATGATTGTAATATCTTTTTGAAATTATGGAATGAGTGAAAAAAAGTTCATATTCGGCTTAATGCTCAATGCGTGTACCTACTAAGTCCTTATAACTCTTTGGCCTCGTGACTGGCAGGGGCGCACGGTGACGAAAACATGAAAATGTATATCTAAAGTGTACTCAACAATTGACATTTGTAAAATAAAGAGTTTAAAAGTAATATTTTTCCATAATAATTTTATAAATGTGAATTTTATTATTTGTGCAATTTTTATGCTGGGAGAATTAATAATTGAATGGAAGAGAGCCCAAATATATGTCCAAGAAACCCAAGTCCAAGTTCCAGGACCCAAGTATGAGTGTTGATTCGTTTCCCGATTTACTCTGAACAGAATCCGGTATTTTGGGCATATCTTTCTTTATAGATATCGAAATTCGGTGATTCTTGAGGCTATGGATAGCTAAGAGATAGAGCTACAATTAATCTGTTGATAGATTTATCTAAATCAATCTATATTTAGGCGAAAATTGGGGGATAAGACGTAGATCCGGGCTGAGCAGATTGAGCAGACTAGCAACACAATAAAAAGGAAAATTTGACCAAAAAGGGGGCTGACTTGCAGAGGTTATTTTGGCATTATTTTCTCAGTCTTTCACAGAAGAGAAGAGGGGAGAATGACGTCCAAGCACGACCAAAGCTTCAACAAGGCTAGGAAGGATCTTGATCGATGAGTTTTACTTGTAATTTTACTTTGATTCCTTGAGAGATTTCAATGTTTAATTTTGTTCTTGAGAGATTTTTTTTATTATTTTGATAAACCCTGAAGTTATATTCTTCAATTTTCATATAAGATTAGCCATACTCTTTTTATGTGCAATTTCTTAGAAAATAATTGATTGGGTAGATTTATTTTATGAGTTGATCATTGACTGCAATACTGTCAATCTGATATGTTGTTGTTCTTGGGTATCTTGTAAGAATAGATCATTTTATTCTTCATTGAAAATTAATTTTCTTAGAACAAATACTTTTGTCTTGTCGTTGGTTTCAAAGTTATATTTTCCGATTGTTTGTTTGGGATGTGAAACTAACAATTGAGTAATAAATAGGAATCAAAGTTTAGACCAGTTAAGCAAATCGATCAAGTGAATCTCGAAGCCTTGTTCATCACTAACTACTTTTCATCCATTAATCATCGTTACTTTTATTCTAATATTTTTTTCTCTTCCTTTTATTTTTAGAAAATCATTTTTCTTGGTTATTCACTCTTAGCAATAACTCCTTTTGTTGGTTTAATCATCTTCTCTATGGATTCGACACCTAAAGCTATGCTTCAACGACTGCTTAGCCAAGGGTAATAATTTTGGGCGAGACTATACCCCCTCGCTAGACCGACACCAAGACTTAACGAATAAGTAGCGGACACCTTAGCTATAACTTAGTGCGTCAGAATACGCCAGGACGGTCGAGGGCCCCATGTGCCTCAGCACCCCGCCTCGGTGGAGACTAACCTCCTGAACTTTCACACTTAGTGCTACCAGCAAAGGAAGCCTGCCCCTACGTAGCGTTGCGCTCGACCTCGTTGAAACAAGCATGCGGGGATATAGGAGCCAGGTGAGCCTTGGCTTTGCCTAGGCCCTATTGGAGCTAGACGAGCCTCAGCTCTGTTTCGGCCACCCCCCACCAATAAGGCTGGCCACCTCGGCCTTGCCAAAGCTAAGGCGTAGGGATGTTGGAGCCAAGTGAACCTTGGCTTTTCCTAGGCCTCGCGGAGCCAGACGGACCTTTGCTCTGTCTTAGTTACCCCACAGTTAGACCTGTTCATGGGCCGGGTGGTCCGACGGGCCGGCCCGGCCCGGCCCGACCCCGGACGGGCTTGGACATTTTTATAGGCCCGCGGGCTTAAATTCGGGCCAAAAAGCTCAGCCCGCAATAAATTCGAGCCGGGCTCGGGTTTTGTCAAAATAGCTCGGCCTGAGCCCGGCCCGACCCAACCTAATATTAAACTTAAAATTATTTATGTGATTATGTCTATTTGAATAATTTTTTTTGATTTAAGAATGTAAAATTGTGTTTTAAAATATAAAAGAAAGGGAAAAATACCATCTTGTAGGCCCATTGTTCATTTAAATAGAAAAAAAAATA